>JAUMJK010001766.1:0-233085 GCA_033558105.1 Coccyzus lansbergi
CTCCTCCTCCTCCCCCTCAACTCTTCCTCCTCCTCCTTCTCCTCCTCTCCGTCATCTCCTCCTCTCCCTCTTCTCCTCCTCCTGCTCCCTGATTGGTCCAGCCCGGCTATATTTTCCCCCTTCCAGCCCAGCATCATCCCAAAAAAGTTTTTTTTTGGGGGGGAAAGGGGGGAAAATAAAAATAAAAGACGAGAAAAAAAAAAACCAAAAAAAAAAAAAAAACCCCCAAAAAAGCCAGAAAAGAACCCAAAACACCCCAAGCCGAGCCCCAATCCCCTCGAAGGCTTGAGCGGCTGCCGGAGCCGGTGGGACGCGGCGGGACCCGTGGTTTTTTTTTGTTTTTTTTTTTTTTTTTGGTCGTTTTTATATTTTTTTTTTTTTTTTTTTTCTCTCTCCGGTACCCGGTCGGGTCGGACACAAAGTGCTGTCCAGCTGGAATGAATATATCTGAGTCTAGCTACTGCCGAGAGGAGATTCCGCAAGGCCGGGCCGAGCGTTCATGGGGCGCGGGCGCCGCTGAGGCCGGGCTCGCCTTCCCTCGCCCGCCGGGCGCCCACGCAGCCGCCGCCGCCGCCGCCGCCGCCGCCTCCCCCCGCAGCCGCTCGCCCAGCCCCGAGCCCGGCTTCGCCTTCGGCCCCAGCGGAGCCGCCCCCGCCGCGGCCGCCGCCGCCCCGCCGCGGGCCCCAGCCGCTCGCCCAGCCCCGAGCCCGGCTATGGATACAGCCCCCCGGCGGCCAGGCCCGAGGGCAAGGCCGGCGACGACTCCCGCATCCGGCGGCCCATGAACGCCTTCATGGTCTGGGCCAAGGACGAGCGCAAGAGGCTGGCGCAGCAGAACCCCGACCTGCACAACGCCGTGCTCAGCAAGATGCTGGGTGAGCTGGGGACGGGGGGACAGCCCTGCGGGGATGGGGATGGGGGGACGCAGGGTTACGGGCATGGGGATGCAGGGATTTGGAAGCGTGGGGCTGGGGACGTGAGGATTTGGGAGTGAGGGGCTGGGGATGTAGAGATACATACAGGGTTAGAGGGCTGGGGATGTGGAGATGCAGGGTTACAGGGATGGGGATGCAGGGGTTTGGGAGTGAGGGGCTGGGGATGTGGAGACGCAGGGTTAGAGGGCTGGGGATGCAGGGATTTGGGAGTGAGGGGCTGGGGATGTGGAGACGCAGGGTTAGAGGGCTGGGGATGCAGGGATTTGGGAGTGAGGGGCTGGGGATGTAGAGATACATACAGGGTTAGAGGGCTGGGGATGCAGGGATTTGGGAGTGAGGGGCTGGGGATGTAGAGATACATACAGGGTTAGAGGGCTGGGGATGCAGGGATTTGGGAGTGAGGGGCTGGGGATGTAGAGATACATACAGGGTTAGAGGGCTGGGGATGCAGGGATTTGGGAGTGAGGGGCTGGGGATGTGGAGACGCAGGGTTACAGGGATGGGGATGCAGGGGTTTGGGAGTGCGGGGCTGGGGATGTAGAGATACAGGGTTAGAGGGCTGGGGATGTGGAGATGCAGGGTTACAGGGATGGGATGCAGGGATTCGGGGGTGCGGAGCTGGGGATGTGGAGATGCAGGGTTAGAGGGCTGGGGATGTGGAGATACAGGGTTACGGGCATGGGGATGCAGGGATTTGGGAGTGAGGAGCTGGGGATAGAGAAATACACGGCTACAGGTCTGGGGATGTGGAGATACAGGATCACGGGCATGGGGATGCAGGGATTTGGGAGTGCGGGGCTGGGGATGTGGAGACGCAGGGTTACAAGGCTGGGGATGTGGAGATACAGAGTTACGGGGCTGGGGACATGAGGATTTGAGAGTGAGGAGCTGGGGATGTAGAGATACAGGGTTAGAGGGCTGGGGATGTGGAGACGCAGGATTACGGGGATGGGGATGCAAGGATTTGGCAGTGCGGGGCTGGGGATGTGGAGATGAAGGGTTACGGGGATGGGGATGCAGGGATTTGGGAGTGCGGGGCTGGGGATGCAGAGACGCAGGGTTACGGGAATGGGGATGCAGGGATTTGGGAGTGTGGGACTGGGGATTTGGAGATATGGGGTTACAGGTCTGGGGATGTGGAGATAGAGAGTTACAGGGCTGGGGACGTGAGGATTTGAGAGTGAGGAGCTGGGGATGTAGAGATACAGGGTTAGAGGGCTGGGGATGTAGAGATACAGGGGTACAGGGCTGGGGATGCAGGCATTTGGAAATGCGGGGCTGGGGATGTGGAGATACAGGGTTACAGGGCTGGGGATGTAGAGATACAGGGTTAGAGTGCTAGGGATGTGGAGACACAGTTACGAGGCTGGAGATGCTGGGATTTGGGAGTACAGAGCTGGGGATTAAGAGATACAGGGTTACAGGGCTCGGGGATGTAGAGATACAGGGGTACAGTGCTGGGGATGCAGAGGTGCGCAAGGGGGGATGCAGGGATGTGTGGTTATGGGGCTGGCGATGCAGGGATACAGGGCTGGGGATGCAGAGACTTGGTAGTACAGAGCTGGGGATGTAGAAACAGGGATACAGGGCTGGGGATGTGGGATTATGGTGCTGGGGATGCAGGGGTACGAGGCTGGGGATGCAGGGATGTGGGACTGTGGGGATGCAGGGAGTTGGGGTTACAGGGCTGGGCATATAGAGGTATGGGGCTGGGGATGCAGGGGTGCAGGAGTGGGGATGCAGGGAGTTGGGGTTACAGGGCTGGGGATATAGAGGTATGGGGCTGGGGATGCAGGGCTTTGGCAGCGTGGGTTGGGGATGCAGGAGTGCAGGGCTGGGAATGAGGGATGCAAGATTACAGGGCTGAGGGATTCAGTGATACGGAGCTGAGAAGGCAGGGATGTGAGGTGCAGAGACATGGGGCTATGGGGTTGGGGAGTACGGAGTTGGGGATGTGAGCTGCAGCAGTATGGGGCTGCGGGATGCATGGAGCTGAGGAGGCAGGGATGTGGGGTTGTGGAGCTGGGCTTGCAGGGGTACTGAGCTGGGGATGTGGGCTGCAAGAGTTCAGGGCTGTGGGATACAGCAATGTGGAGCTATGGGTGCTGGCTGCAGGAGTCCAGGGCAGTAGGATGCAGGGATACAGGTCTGAGGATGTGGGTTTCAGGGATGTGGGACAGCAAAGTGCAGGGTTACAAGGCTGAGAATGTGGGCTGCGAGGGTTACAGGGCTGGCAATGTGAGTTGTGGGAATACAGGGCAGCTGAATGCTGGGATATGGTGTTGGGGATATGGGTTGCGGGAGTGCAGGGTATTGGGGTGCAGGGATGCAGAACTGGGAGTGTGGGATGAAGGTGTATGGAGCACTGGGTACAGGACCGAGGCAAGCAGACTGCAAGTGTATAGGACTGCAGGAGGCAGAGTGTGAGTATCTGGGGCTGAAGGAGCTGGTTGACGAGGATGGGGCACTGCAGGACACAGGGCTTGCGGGATGTGAGCTGTAGGGATACGGGATGAAGGGATGAGGGCTGCAAGGATGCAGGGCTGTGGGATCAGAGTCTGTGAGGTGCTGCACTAGAGAGGTGTTAGGGGATGTGGGAGTGCGCGGATATGGGGTGTGAGGATACAGAGCTGCATGTATGCAAGAGGCAGGGAAGAAGGGCTGTGGGGTGCAGAGATCCAGGACTGTGGGGTCCGCAGCTGCAGGGATGCAGGATATGGGAATGCAGGGCTGCAGGATGCGGGGTACACGGCTGTAGGATGCGGGATGTGGGAACACGGGAAGCAGGATATGGGTAGTTGGAGTTGCAGGATGCGGGACTACGGGAAGCAGGATATGGCCAGACAAGCAGCAGGATGCGGAGACACGGGGCTGTGGGACGCGGGGACATGGGATTCAGGATACAGGACTATGGGGTGCAGGGTTTGAAGATGGGCAAGTGGGGCTGCAGAAGAGCAGGTGGTGGATGTGGGAGGCAGGGATGCAGTCACCCCCAGGACCAGGCTGTGCCGAGGGGCAGTGGGAGACAGAATCACCTGCCTTGGCAGAGGGGTTCCTGCAGCCCTCCCAGGGCTTTGCACCTCGACTCTCCCAAAGTGCTGGGCACAGCCTGAGCCTGGTGCTGGCACAGACCTGCTTGAGCTCTTGTTCCCCAGCCTGTCTGTGCACCAGCACCAGGACCCTGCTCGGGTGCTGAACCACCCGAGGGAGCCCTTCCCACCCTAAAGGTGCGCTCTCCCTGAGTGTCCCCACACCCCAGCCAGCACCAGGTGGCCCAACCGGTGTCACAGAGCTTTGTTTTTCCCTTCCAGGTCAATCATGGAAAGCGCTGAGCGCTAGCGACAAGCGTCCCTTTGTGGAAGAGGCAGAGCGGCTGCGAATCCAGCATCTCCAGGATCACCCCAACTACAAGTACCGCCCAAGGAGAAAGAAGCAGGCCAAGAAAATCAAGAGGATGGAACCAAATATCCTCCTGCATAACCTTTCCCAGCCTTGCAGTGACAACTTCAGCATGAGTCACCATGGCGGCAGCCAGCCGGGCCACCCCCAGCCTCCCCCACTTAACCACTTCAGAGAACTCCACTCCATGGGGTCGGATATTGAAAACTATGGCTTGCCAACTCCTGAGATGTCTCCTTTGGATGTCTTGGAACAGACCGAGCCGGCATTTTTCCCTCCGCACATGCAGGATGACTGCAACATGATGCCCTTTCGCGGCTACCACCACCATCACCAGATGGAGTTTCCCCAGGAGAAGTGCATGGGGCGGGACGTGGCCGTGCCCTACGCGCAGACCCCCTCGCACTTGGCCGATGCCATGAGGACTCCCCATCCTTCCAGCATATACTACAACCAGATGTGCTCGGGAACTCAGAACGGGCTTTCCGCTCACCTGGGCCAGCTCTCCCCCCCACCCGAAGCCCACCACATGGAGAGCATGGATCACTTGAACCAAACGGAGCTGTGGACAGACGTTGACCGCAACGAGTTTGACCAGTATTTGAACATGAGCAGGACTCGTCCCGAAGCCTCGGGACTCCCTTACCATGTCTCCCTGTCCAAAGTGACTCCTAGAAGCATCTCCTGCGAGGAGAGCAGCTTGATATCCGCCTTGTCCGATGCCAGCAGCGCTGTCTACTATAGCCCCTGCATCACCGGTTAGGTTGGCCCCGTTATTCGATGCTCTCAGCAGTAGAGCCCAGGCTCTCTGTTAAAACCAAAAAAAAAAAAAAAGCCATCCTCCTTTAACCACAAGCTCCATAATATTTAGAATATCTCGTTAAATGCATCGCTTTCTTTTATTTGTTTCTTATTTTGGGTTTTTTTTTTTTTTTTTTTTAGAGCAAAAAAAAAAAAAAAACCATGCTGAACTCACTGATATACCGTATCACTATATAACACAGATAGACGCCTTTCCCAAGCGCTAAGCCTGCCTGCCGCGCTCCCCGCTCCAGCCCTCGGCAGGGCGTAGCTGTAGCTCCCACCAGCTCAGAGAGGGCATTTTTAAGCCAACTCCAGTAAATCCTGCCCGAAACAACCACCACCGCCAGGACGAGCCGAAGCGACCTGCCCCCAGCATTTCATCCAGGCGAACTCAAGGGCGAGGGGAAGCTTTTAGGAAGACTTTGCCGGGGCCATGAAAGAGTCGGCGCCTCTTCGGGGTGGCCTTTAGGACAGGTTTTACTGTATTCTCAGCAATATATTTTAATTGGGCAACAAAACTATATTTTTACTAAGCATTTTTATATATAAAATGGTATTTAATGTCTTTGGGGTGGTTGTTTTTTTTTTTTATTAGACTTTTTTTAAAAGAAATCGAGGGGTATCCGTGAGATCTAAAGCATTTATGTAGCAAAGCTGGATTTGGGGAAAAAAAAAATGGGGAGGGGGGATAAGGAGATATTTTGTGAAAAGGGAATGACAATGTAAATATTGTGGAACAATTGACTGGAATTTTGTACAAAAGAAAAATACGACTGCAAACACTTTTATTGTCTAGAACTGTATGGAGAGCAAACTGTTTTATACTGGTTAATTATTAAAACATCTTCGTATAATTGTTCCCATCTTGTGTGCTTGTTGTGTGAACACATTTTTTCCGCAAATACATGTTGTCCCAACCGTTTCCAGATTTTCGGATCCGTTGATTAATGTTTTGACAACCTGGCAAATGTATTAATTTCCAGGCTGCCGCCCTCCCGCCCCGTCAACCGCCTCGGGCTCCGTGAGCTCCGCTCGGAACGGGACGGGACGGTGGCTCCGGCAGTGGGATTGGGGTGCTGGTGGCCACCCCGCAACGTACTCTGCAGGAAAAGCAGCTGTTTGATTAAACCATAATAAACCATGCGATAACCTCCTCAGAAACCAGCCTTGATGTGGTTATTCTACCGGCGCATCAGTGCGCGGTTCACCCTGTTTTCCCGTGAAATCCTCCAAAAATACAGCCTGGCTGCTCCAAAGCCTTCAGTCCAATGCTCAGAGGTGGAAGAAACCCCCACTGTGCAGGAGACCTTTCACCTCCTGGCCGTCACGGGCTCTTTCCCGGCTCTGGCATTCAATAGGTCTTGCCGAGCCATCACCATGCCTGGAGCGAGATCTTCATCCCCCTCCCAACGATCATTTCATGATTTACAGTCTTTTTTTTGCTCAGTTTATGAGGAGAAGCGACAATCTGTTGCATAAAACCCCGGTGGCATCCGTTCCTTGAACGCCGAGTGATTTAAACCAGGCCGATATCGCCAAAAAAGGCTATTTAAATAAAAAATAATTGAACAGAGGAAGAGTTTTTTTTGTTGTTGTTGTTGGCAAAGAATTGCCTTTTAGGGGAAATGGAGATTTAACAAATGACATTAATTTTCAAGCTTCTCCCAAATTAAATTCACATTAGTGTTAACAGGACTGAGTCTTGACTCACTTTTTATTTGTTGTTTAATGTGGAGCGCTAATAAACGGGACCACTTTGGGGGCTGGCGACGTGTTCCCGTTCGATGCCAAAGAGGCGCTTCATTGTCTTTCCATATACAGTATGTAAAAAAGGGGAATACATGGAAAAATGACCTCACTACCTACACGGGAGGGCTGGCGGGCGCCCGGCGGGTGCCAGAACCCGCGCCGCAGCAAACAAACACAACACCAAATGAGAAGCATCCTGTGCTGCCGATGACTATGAAAGGAAGCAGCCGACCGTAGGCTCCATCCCGCTCCCCAGAGCGGACCGGGAGGAAGGAGACGAGGCAAAGGGGAAGAAAGCCCTGACTCCTTTTCCAGCCCTCGGCTTCCAGGTACCTTTCAGGAGAGGATGCGATCACATCCTGCGCTTCAAAGGAGCCATGCGCAGGCCGGCCCTCGCCCAGCTGCCCCGCGGTGCTGGGGGAAGCCGGCAGCGGAGCACATCACGGAGGAAGCATTAAGTCATTTTTCTTAGGCCGTGCCAGCTCTCCTCTGATCTCAGAGGACGGCTAGAAATCCTTTGGGGGGGTGTCTTGGCTGCAGTTCTTCACTCTGGAGCAATTCGGGTCCGGCGTGCCCCAGTGCTTGCCGGCACCGGCAGCATCCTGGGCACAGCGGGAGCTTGCCCAAAACTGTTGAAATTGTAGCTTTGCCGTGGGCAGTGAGGGGTCTCTTTGCTTCGTACCCAAGGATGCTGCTACGGGGCAGGAGCGGGTACCAGACTGCAAACCGCAGGCTGATGAATGGTCACTCCCATCCATGAATGCACTAAAGATGCTTCATCATCTTGAAACCACAGCTGCCACATCGCTGCGAAATCACCAAGTGGGGCCAGAGTGATTTTCAGGGTCCTGCTGTTCCCCCCCAACCCCGGGACCGGATCACTGAGACCCGAGGCCAGATTTCAGCTCCCTGGATCTGCATCAACACCACCAGTAAAGCTCTGGCTTGCTTTGACATAAAAGCAGGCAGGGCCCTGCCAACCCTCCTGCCTAGCTCAGCCCAGGGTGTTTTTATTAATAATAAAGCCTAATTGCGATCGAGGACATGAACAATGTGCGGCTGCCTCGTCTCGCTGGCCAGCCCTACCCCAGGTCATGGGGAAACGGGAAAGAAGGAAAAGGAGAGAGGAAGAAAACAGGACCGTGGGTTTGGGTCAGATAACGGGAGGCAGAAGGACTCATGCCAGACCCTGGGATCTGGCCAAGCCCTGCGGGTTGCTGCCTCCTCCCACCACTCAGCATTGTGTACAACCTTTTTTCACCTAAACTCTCTATTTTGATGTTAAATGAATCAAGAAGTGTCCCAAACCAGGGCTGCTCCTTCAGTCTCTCCTCCAGGCAGGCAGCATGGGGATGGTACCCAGCAGGCAGTGGCGTGGGTAGGCGCCTTTTGTGGCATTGCAGCCGCAGAACCACATTTAGCCCTGACCAGGGTGCGTTTGGGCCTCCCCAAAACCAGAGTTTGCCTGGGCTGGTCAGCATTGGGGCTGCTCCAGCTCCACTGGGAGAGCAGAGGGCTAGGCAGACCCTGGGAGGGGTGCTGGTTCCTTGATGAGCTTTAACCACTCTTCTAATGAGCTGCATTCAACTCGATGCTAAATCTGATGTCTCCCAGTTTCACTTGGCCTTGGCTGTTTGTCTGTGTGGGTTTGCTCCACTCGAGGGCAGTGAATGCAAACCACAGGTCAGAAAAGCCAGCTTGGGATTGGGTGGGATGGGATGAGATAGTTTGGGATGGGGTGGGATGGGGTGGGATGTGCTGGGATTGCTGCTCCAGCTGTGCTCACAGGAGCTCAGCTATCCCTCTAGTCCCCCTAGTCAGGACACGTCCTGCTCCACTCGGACACTGGGGCCAGGCAAAGTCATCCAGCCCTGTGTACTGGGAGAGCCTTTTTATTTGTAACATCCCCTCCCTTCCCTGCCCCCATCCCTGTACGGCTGAGCTGGGGCCAGGAAACCATCCACCAGCATTTTATTTCACTGCCTGCCGGTGGCTCAGGTGTGACGTGGGACTGGAAATGGACGGGGCTGAAATAGTTTGTGGATGATTTCACCACTGTTATGGCTCAGGCCGGGGCTGTTACCACACAGCCCCTTCCGATTTTATGACTTAATCTCTCCAAAGCTCAGGGCCTGATGGTTTTGGACAGGGGAGGAGGAGAGAGGGGCTCTTAGCAGGTCGTTACGGCAGAAATATGGAGAAGGTATTTGACAGGTATATGTAAAATCTGACAGACCCATCCTGCCGGCTTTCCTGGGATGGCTGGGGGGGCACCGAGAGGGGGAGGAACCTCCAGACCCACCTGGTGGCATCTGCATCCATGTGTGTGTGCACCTCCACGTGTGCATGGATTTGTGTGCATGCATCTGTGAGCATCCATACATCCATGCATGGTTGGACTCGATGATCCGATGGGTCTCTTCCAACCTGGTTGTTCTATGATTCTATGGTTCTATGATCTTATGCATCACTGTGTATATCTGTGCATTAGTGTGTGCGAGTGTGTTCCTGGGTATCTGTGCGTGTGTGCATCTGAGTGTGTGTGCATGCGTGGAGCCACACATGGGCATCTCTGCATGAATCTGCCTCTGCGTGTGTGTCCCTTTTTGTGTATCTGCGTGTGCATCCACGTGTGCATATGCACGTGCATCCATGTGGACACACGTGTGTGCATCCCTGCTTGCACATGTGCATCCGTGTCCATGCATGTGCATTCATGGACATTCCTTGCTTAGGGATCTGGTTTAGTAGTGGACACGGTAGGATTGGACTTGATGATTTCAAATGGTGATTTCAAATGGTGATTTCAAATGGACTTGATGATTTCAATTGGACTTGATGATTTCAAATGATGTGACCAGCAGGTCCAGGGAGGTGATTCTCCCTCTGGACTCAGCACTGGTGAGGCCGCTTCTTGAATACTGTGTCCAGTTCTGGGCCCCTCACCACAACAAGTATGTTGAGGCTCTGGAGCAAGTCCAGAGAAGAGCAACAAAACTGGTGAAGGGGCTGGAGAACAGAACCTATGAGGAGCGGCTGAGAGAGCTGGGGTTGTTTAGCCTGGAGAAGAGGAGGCTGAGAGGAGACCTCATTACTCTCTACAACTACCTGAAAGGAGGTTGTAGAGAGGAGGGAGCTGGGCTCTTCTCCCAAGTGCCAGGGGACAGGACAAGAGGGAATGGCCTCAAGCTCCACCAGGGGAGATTTAGGCTGGAGATTAGGAGGAAGTTTTTCACAGAAAGGGTCATTGGGCATTGGAATAGGCTGCCCAGGGAGGTGGTTGATTCCCCTTCCCTGGAGGTGTTTAAGGCACGGGTGGATGAGGTCTTGAGGGACTTGGTTTAGTGTTTGATAGGAATGGTTGGACTCGATGATCCGATGGGTCCCTTCCAACCTGGTTGTTCTATGATTCTATGATTCTATGAAAGGTTTTTCTAACCTAGGGATGTTTCTAACCTATTAAATTAGAGAGATTTCTAACCTATGATTCTCTGTGTGTGTGTGTGTATGTCCATGTGCACGTATGTGTGCACGTATCCGTGTCTGTGTTTATCCGTGTGGAGCCATGTGCTCACCCCTGCATGTGTGTGTTCTGCTGGAGGTTGACTGGCCAGGTTTATAGGCGTTCTGGTTTCTTTACGGCATTATGGAGTGCTCAATGACATCACCCCAAGATTAAAACAGCATGTGCCAGCCCAGCCCGGCTGTATGCAACTCCTGAGGCCGAAGCTGCAGCAGAGCCAGGGGCGAGCAGGACACACCAGCAACAGCTCCGGGACAGCCCAAGCCATCCTCACCCGGAGCTCACCGGAGCAGAGGGAACGCTGCCACGCGCCTGAAGACACACAGCCTCGATGAAGTCATCTCAGCTGGGATGTTAAGTGGGAATTAGAGCTTCTCAGTCGATGTATTTTGGGTGCTCACCACCACATATCCCTGCAGCGGGAACTTCTGTGGGAATGGGAAGATGCTGCCAGTGCTGGAAGCACCCACGGCACCAGGCAGCTGCTCTTCAGCTATTAGTGGGGTTGTGGAGTTTTTTTCCCCCCTCCTCTTCCACCAAAAAATATAATGCAGATTTATCAAAACCAAACCTGTTGGTGGGAAACGGCTCCAAAACATTTCCTGACTCGAGAAAGAGAGCACTGGGAGAAAAAAAAAAAATCCAGGCTTTTTTAGATGGGAGGCAAACCCTTTTGCGATGTGGCTGCATTATGTGTTGCAGAGGTTAACCAAAGGGAAAAGGTTGAAATGCGAAGCTGTGTTCCCAGCACAACCTTTCCTGACCGAGCCGAAGAAATATTCCCAATCTTTCCCCAACTTGCTGTTTTCCAGCCCAGTTTGGGAAAGGAAATATGTGAAAATCTCAACGCTCCTTGCAGGACAGGAAAGGCACCATTTCCTCCCCAGTCGTGCCCAGAGCGGTTGGCCGGGCAGCGGAGGAGTGCAGGGCGATGATGGATGCTCTCCCAGCTCTGCTCCGGAGCTGTTTCCCAGCAGCGGAGCGGTGGGGCTGCCAGGGCTGGAAGGCAAAGCCAAGCAGAGGAGGGCAGCTGCCTGCAGGGAGCTGGGGCCAGGTGGGGTATCATAAACATTACAGGTTTTGCAAAAGAAAGGGAAAATAAGCCAGCGAGTAGCCCTTAATGTGCCCTGGAAAGTCTGCGCTGCTTGAAACTCTCCTTTCTTTTGTATTTCCCTTGTTGTAAAGTTCAGAGGAGCTCTGGCTGTGGTTCCCCAGCTCCCAGCATTGCCCTACCAGCCCTCGTATCCCTTCCTCTACCCTAGGGCCACCACCAGCCCTTAGCGGCCACCAGCCCCTGGCCCCTCACCACTCACCCAGTCATCCAACACCATGCCAGGTTTCCTCTGGACCATAAGGAGGGATAGGTTTGATTCCCATTTCATGGATCATGGAGGGCTTTTGGGGCTTGCTCTCCCTGCTGGCTCTCAGGCATCCATCAGAGCCACTTTTTGCTCCTCTTCTGACTGAGCCAGCAATGCTGCACTGCACCCAGAAGACAAACAATCCTGGAAAGGTTGGGAGTGCTCTTCAGAGGTTACCTAACCCAATCCAATCCAATGCAACACAGCTCAATACAACCAACACAACCAAATCAATGCAATTCGACCAAACCAAACACGACCAACCCAGAACAACTGAATAAAACCCAACCCAGCCAACCCAACCCAAACTAAGCCAACCCAGCCAAAAGCAACACAACCTCACTGAAGGCAACACAACGCAGCCTAACCAACCCAACCCAACTCATCCTTACCTAACACAACCCAACCAAACCATCCCAAACCTAACCCAACACAGCTCAACCAACTCAATTTAGCCTACTTAACCCAACCCAATCAACTTAACTCAACCTTTTGTGCAAAGCAAGTCTCTCCGTCACCTCACACGCAGCCAAGCAGACCTTTGGTGACATTGCAGTGGTCCCAGGGGGAAATTCTTCCCTCCTCCTTTGCTCAGCAGCCCCCAGGGGGATGATCCCAGTAGGGAGCTGAATCACATCCCCCTCCTGCCAGCGCAGGAGCGTCACAGACTGTCTGATGCTCGTCAGGAGAGTCAGGCCAGGCCGCGCGGGGCCGTTCTGGGAAGCTGTCCAGCCATCCGCTGGAGAGAGGAGTCTGCCTAAAAATGACTCTCCTGGCTCCTCTCCATGCTCCGACCATCCCATATGGAACGAATGTACATTTTCCATCGATTGTTTGTATTTTTCATTTAAAGAAAGAAGTGGGGAGGGGGGGAACCAGACAGAAAGCAAGTGGGCTATACATATACTCGAAGCGTCGGTGACAGCAGATAGGCCCCATCACGGAGAGAGAGAGAAACACTGGCCGGCGTTCAAGAGACTCAAATGTATGGTATGAAACAATAAATTTTAAGTGTGTTTTGACATATTTGGTGGTCTCTGCCTCACGCTTAATGAGTGTTGGTCCACATTACGGGGGAACCGCACAGCTTGGGGTGGTTGGCAGGCGGTGCTGGGAGTGGGGTCGATGGCCAGCGAGGCTGGAGGTAGACGTCGAGGTGGTCCCACCATGTGTGCCCTGAGGGAAAGGACCATAGGGAAGTGGCATGGGGAGCTGCACCGGCATGGTCAGAGGAAGGGATGCTGTGGACACTTCAGGGAAGGAACTGACTTGCAGGAAGAAGCATCAGGAGGTGGAGTTGAGCTGAAGTCCTTGCCGGGGGAAGACGATGCAGTGGTGATGTCCCTCACCACCGCACGGCTTGGGCAACCTCGGCTGGCATCTCCGAAGCTAAGTCCCAGCCAGGCTGTGCCGCTTAGGTTGCAGGAAGATCACGGGCTCCCACATCCCCATCACCATGGGGAGAAGCAGCAGGAGAGAAGAAGAGCACAGCCCTTCTGCACCCCCCACGTCCCCTGCCACTGTGCCAGGCTGCCCAGCTCCCCCCGTCTGACAGGGTTTGATCAGAAAGATGGACATGAAAGTGGAGTTTGGCTCTGGTTTCTCTCTCATTCAGAACATTCAAAAACTATTAACTGTGGTGGGGGTAAGCAAGCAGCTGGTTTTAATATCGTGCTCTTCCAATTGTGTTGGGTTTTTTTTCTTCCCCCTGCTTTTCGCGAGCACTTTAAGTGACATGGTTACATGTATTTGATTAAAAAGCTGTAATTCAACGAGTGCGTTTTCTTGTACTGTACAAAATGGCTTAAAGACACAGGATTTATTTACGGTGGCCTCCTGCTTTTCCAGCTCTGCCCGAAGACAAGATGACAGGGAAATCACAGATGGGGGGCATGGACAGCGGTAGAGGGGGGCATGCAATGGTTTCCCAGTGCAGAGACCATGACCAGAGCCTTTCCGCTGTTGTAACGCTCAGCCTGTTGCCACCAGCCTGGTCCTTGGGGCCATCCATCCGTCTCAAAGGCACAAGTTCCTTTTTAGCGTCCCTGAGGTCAGTTTTCAGCTCATGGGAGCTGGCAGAAAGGGGACAATGAGGAGGGGACACCTTGGTTTGTCCAAACTGGTCCCCATCTCACTCACAGCGTGATGCTGCAGGACCTGGCAAGCAGGCTAGATGTTTTCTGCCCATGCCCACCCCCTGCCCGCGCAAGGATGCTGCCAGCACCGAGGAGCCTGTCCCAAGACAGCAGCTCCTTTTCCTAAGGAGGAAAAAGCCTTTACGAGATCCCAGCAAGGAACCGTGGCCCAATGCCACCCAGAGCCCTAGATCATCTCCTGTTAACCCCTGCATCTCCTGCAGTATGGCCACAGCTTGGAGCCACGCACACCCACACCCCATCGGCTCGAGTGCTTCAGAAGTGATGTGCTTCACCCCAAAATGCAGAGTAGCTGTGGAGAAGGTGACGAGAGAGCTGGGGGCTGGTCTGCACCCCCTCAAGCACCCCGATAACCCCATCTCTCCGTTTGGCCGGTTCCAAGGGGCTGTAGCACAGCTGCAGCAAGAACTTCACGCCCCGTCCCCAGTCTGGTGACATTCCTGTGTGTTCCCCTGGTCTGGGAGGCAGGCATATAGAATCATAGAATCATAGAACAACCAGGTTGGAAGGGACCCATCGGATCTTCTAGTCCAACCATTCCTATCCTATATGTGTGTGTGTGTGTGTGTGTGTGTGTGTCTCTGTGCACAACATGCATGCAATTCCAGCCTTGCCACAGAAAGCAGCTTCACCCAGCACAGCTTCCCCCCTCTCACACAGATTTGCTTATATATAATAAAAAATACATATAATAAAAGCTAACCCAGCAATGCCTCCACCTCACCTGCCCCAAAGCTCCTGATGTGCCAACCCCAGGGAGAACATCACCAACCCCAGCGTCATCCAGACCACCCCAGAGCATCCTCACTGTGCCCTCCAATCCCTGCCCGCGGGGCTGAGATCTGCCCAGCTGCTGGCTGTGCCGAGCGGTGTCTTTTCCTCGGCTCGCTCCTGCCCGGGGATCACCTGCAGTTCAGTTGATTTATGAACGGAGAATTTTTCGAGCTCCGTTTCCTTTTCATTGTTGTTTCAGTTGCTGCGCTCGCTTCCGCCTGCCTTTGAATAACTCCTGCCACGCTGCGAGCGGTGAGAAAGGCAGCGAGTAAACACTCACACTCAGCCTGGGAGCTGGGGGGCAAGAACCTTCTCCCTTCCCCATAACCAGGGGGACACAGATCTGACCACCAGCTGGTCCCACCTGTGGTGGGAGGATGCTGGGCTCAGTCAACAAAGCCTGAAAACAGATCCCTCTTCTAATGGTTGGACTAGAAGATCCGATGGGACCCTTCCAACCTGGTTGTTCTATGATTCTATGATTCTGCTGCGGCTGCAGTTTGGGATGAGGGAGCAGCATCCCAGCGCCCCCTACCCTGTGGCACAGTTCCTGGGAGGTGGCAGCCCCGTGGGGATGCTGCTCTCCCACACTGCAACTGGGAGGGGGGTTGGTGGGTGGTTTTACTGGAGGGACCCTAAAATGTGCCTCTGGGAGGGGGCTTATGCCTCCAGGGAGGGCAGGGTTCCCCCACACACACACTCAGGGTTTTTCTCCACTACATCTGGACTGAGCGCTGGTACCCACCTCCAGCCCTGTTCTCATGCCAGGATGATTCCCAGATGGAGGGGGCTGCTCCTCCAGCCGGTGTCACCCACTGCGGTGCAGAATCATAGAATCATACAACAACCAGGTTGGAAGAGACCCATCGGATCTTGTAGTCCAACCATTCCTATCAAACACTAAACCAAGTCCCTCAAGACCTCATCCACCCGTCCCTTAAACACCTCCAGGGAAGGGGAATCAACCACCTCCCTGGGCAGACTATTCCAATGCCCAATGACCCTCTGTGTGAAAAACTTCCTCCTAATCTCCAGCCTAAATCTCCCCTGGTGGAGCTTGAGGCCATTCCCTCTTGTCCTGTCCCCTGGCACTTGGGAGAAGAGCCCAGCTCCCTGCTCTCCACAACCTCCTTTCAGGTAGTTGTAGAGAGCAATGAGGTCTCCTCTCAGCCTCCTCTTCTCCAGGCTAAACACCCCCAGCTCTCTCAGCCCCTCCTCATAGGTTCTGTTCTCCAGCCCCTTCACCAGCCTCGTCGCTCTTCTCTGGACTTGCTCCAGAGCCTCAACATCCTCCGAATGGAGCTTGGATTGATTTACAACAGAAACCCTCAAAGAAATAACGAAAGGAAAGAAACCCCGTCCACAATCTCTGCTCAGCCCAGGACGAGCATCTTCACCACTACCACCTGCCAGGCCCACTGCCACCATCCCACTCCCATCCTCCCAGGCCCATATCAGACCGCGGAGGAAACCCACCACCACCACAGCCACCATGTTGGGGTGCAGGCAGCCCATCCCTGCCTGCACCCATTGTCCTGGCCTTCCTCCCCGCACCCCACAGCCCCTCGCCACCGCCCCAGGCCTAGGGGGAAAACAGGAACTCTCCCCAGCATGCTGCTGCGGAAATGAGACAAGCAAGCTGGAGCGGCGGCGAGGACGGCGGGAGGAAGCGGACAGGGATATTTGGAACCGACGGCGAATTCTTGGGCTTATCTCTGTGCCGCAGAGGGCCAGGAGTCCTTACAAAACAGTGTCCAGCTGGAGCGCGGCCCACGGCCTGGGACGCGTCCTCGTCCCCAACCACCGCCCCTGGTACCCAGCGCCATGGCGGGATGCTGGTGGCAGGGAGGGGACAGCTTCCCGGCGCCGTGGGTGGTACCTGCAACGCTTTGGTGGTCACAGAAGGGATGGAGATCGGCAACTCCCCAGGTTGGTAGTTCCCAGGTTGTGCATTCCATCCTTCATCACCAAATTGGGGACCGAGGCAACTTCTCTGCATCCCTAAAACTGGGCTGAAGTCCCATCAGTTCATAAACCTCCAGCACATGATTCCCACAGGGAATTGTTTCCTATCCTGCCCAGTCTGCCCCAGTCCTGCCCCTGGTCTGCACTGGGATGCCTCAAACCCATCACCTCGAACAGGCTGCCCAGGGAGGTGGTTGAGTCACCTTCCCTGGAGGTGTTTAAGGGACGGGTGGACGAGGTGCTGAGGGACCTCCTCTTCCACTCTCGCAGGCAGAGCTGGGATGCAGGATGCTGGTTCCCTGCCTTCTCTGCCTGCCCCCCCAGCCCTGCTCACCCCACACCCACCCACAAAGGGTTACGGCCAACCCTGCTCCCTCTGTTGCAGCCCTTCCAGCTGCTGCTTGCCTTTTCGTTGGCTTTTCATTATTTTTCATAACAATACCATGTTACTTTATATTCAGCACATTGGACCTGATTGGGGAATAGAAAGAGGGTCCAGGCTGGAAGCGCCCAACCCAAAGGCGAAGGTTCCTGCAGCACCTCCTAAAAGCTGGGATGGGATGGCGGCATCATCCCAGAGGAGCTGGGGCTGCCACCAGTGCCCAGGGATCCACAGCTGCTGGGGTCAGCCCCTTGTTTGTTAATTACTCATGAAAATTAGCCAGGGAGTAGGAAGAGGAGGCAGCCAGGGCACCCTGGGGGCAGCACCGGGAGCAGCTTGAGATGGACATCACCTTCATGGAATGTCCCCAAACCTAGCAGAGACCTCCCAGCTGAGGGGTCGCACACTTGGTGGCAGCGAGGAGGCACCTTTGGAGCCTGAGAGTGCTGGCAGTGCTGGCAGTGCCCATGGCCAGGACCCGCCAGAGAGAGCTGCTGCGGCCAGCGGAGCCAAATTTGGTGGCTGGGGGGGGCCCAGGGTGTGACGGGTCACCCTGGCAGAGGTTGAGACTCCTCCTCTGCGGGGAGGAGGACAAAGGATGGAAGCGGCTGCCCCGTTGCAACACATCCCCGGCGAGCACAATGGAAATGCCATCCTCCGTCTTGTGAAACAGGAACCTCATATGATCTCGCTGAAGGCTGGGGACACTCTTGTAGGTCTGAGCATGACGCTTCCCAGGCTCCTTTCTCCATCCGTGGAGGGACAGGGACAGCGAGGACTCCCCCAGCACATCGCTGCCCTGGTGAGGGCTGAGCTGCCACCAGAAGGAGCCGACAAGGGGTGACCTTAATCACAGAATCACAGAACAACCAGGTTGGAAGGGACCCATCGGATCTTCTAGTCCAACCATTCCTATCTAACACTAAACCAAGTCCCTCAAGACCTCATCCACCCGTCCCTTAAACACCTCCAGGGAAGGGGAATCAACCACCTCCCTGGACAGCCTATTCCAATGCCCAATGACCCTTTCTGTGAAAAACCTCCTCCTAATCTCCAACCTAAATGTCCCCTGGCGGAGCTTGAGGCCATTCCCTCTTGTCCTGTCCCCTGTCACTTGGGAGAAGAGCCCAGCTCCCTCCTCTCTACAACCTCCTTTCAGGTAGTTGTAGAGAGTAATGAGGTCTCCTCTCAGCCTCTTCTTTTCCAGGCTAAACAACCCCAGCTCTCTCAGCCGCTCCTCATAGGGTCTGTTCTCCAGCCCCCTGATCCAGCGGGAGGTGTCCCTGCTCATGGCAGGGGGTGGGACTGGATGGGTTTTAAGGTACTTTCCAAACCAAACCATTTTGTGATTCTATGATAGTGGGAGGAAACCTACCCTGAGGCCAAAATACACCTGAGTCCCTGCCGAGGCCTACTGATTCACAATCCCATGGAGCCACCCACACCCCTTTGAGCATCCATCTTCCATCTCTCCAGCCCCATTCAAGGCCTCCTAAATAAACTTCATTCTCCCTTTATGCTCTTGACCCCAGATTTAATTAGACCCCCGTTTCCTGCCTATATGAAAAATCACTTCCCCAAGCAGGTGGCTGCGATACCGCCGGGGCTGTTGTTGTTTTCTTCAGAGTGGGGGGAAGGTGGTAAATGGTTGGGGGGGGTGGGGGGGAGGGAAGAGTTTGTTGTTTATTTTTATATTTACAAAGCGCAGCTTTTTCCTGGTGCCGGGCATCGGAAGAGTGGCAGGATGTGACCTTCCTCCATCTCCTCGTCGCTCACACAATGCAGCCGTGAGCGCCGTGGGCCATCGCCGCATTGTCCCCCCCGCGGCCGACGGGCACCTCCTGAGCCGTCCAGCCGGCACCTGGCGCCCGCCGGCACCCAGCATCGCCGTCCCCCAGCTGGGCCCTGCCGGCCCACTCAGGCCTAGGGAATAAAGAAGGGAAAAGAAATGGGGAAAAAAAACCAGAGCAAAGTTGCTGGTTTCCTCTCTGGAAAACAGAAGAGTGAGGCGGCAGCGTGGGAAGGAGAGAATGGGGTCCCATCAAGTCCCTTGGGAGCCTCTCCATCTCGGGGAGAGGTGGCCAGAATATGCTGCCCCATCCTTTGCCCAGTGTGTGGGGCAAACAAGCTCTTTCCCCTCTGTGCATGGGCCAAATGAGCCCTTTCACCTTGTGTGGGGAGCAAACGAGTCCTTCTTCCCTGCACATGGGCCAAATGAGCCCTTTTCCCACCATGTGTGGGGCAAACGAGTCTTTTTCTCCCATGTGTGGGGCAAACAAGCCCTTTCACCATGTGTGGGGAGTAAAAGAGCCCTATCCCCTCTGTACATGGGCCAAATGAGCCCTTTCACCTTGTGTGGGGATCAAATGAGTCCTTTTCCCTTGCACATGGGCCAAATGAGCCCTTTTCCCCCTATGTGTGGGGCAAAAGAGCCCTTTCACACCATGTGTGTGGAGTAAAGGAGATATTTGCCCTCCCTGCATGGGCCAAATAGGCCTTTTTCCCCCCATGAGTGGAGCAAACAAGTCCTTTCCCTCCATTCATAGAACAATTGAGTCCTTTCCCCCTGTGTGTGGAGCAGATGAAGCCTTTTCCCCCATGCATGGGCCAAATGAGTTCTTTCACCTCACGTGTGGGACAAATGAGTCCTTTCTCCCCAAGCACCGGCCAAATGAGCCCTATTCCCGCCATGCATGGGCCAAAGGAATCCTTTCACTTCATGTGTGAGGCAAACGAGCCTTTTTTAGCTTGTGCGTGGTGAAATGAGCCCTTTTCCCACCATGCATGGAGCAAAGAAGTCCTTTCCCCCTGTGCATGGAGCAAACAAGCCCTTTCCCCCCATGCACAGGCCAAATGAGTTTTTTCACCTCCCGTGCAGGGCAAACAAGCCATTTTCCCTCCCATGCACAGGGTAAACATCGCAGCAGGCAGGGAAGGGGTGCAGACCACATCTGTTCCCCCATCCCACCCTGCTGGGGAGCACCCAGCAGGCAAGAGCCCACCCAAAGCCCAGCAGAGACTTGCAGAGCGAGTGCTGCTCCCTGTTCCCATCCCACGCAGCTCCTCCAGCTCTCCAGAGCATCCCAGCCTGAGTTTGCTGGCTCCGACCGCTCGGCAGAGCTGGCCTCCCCCTGCTCAGGAGCTCCGGTGGGAGCAGGTGCAGTCCCACCAGGACACAGCACCCCACATAGAGCCCCCAAATACCCCTGTTCCGTGGGACCCCCAGCCCTAGGTGCCCACCTGGGCTCGGGGCAGGCTGCGATGCTCATGCCCGGCTGCTCGGCACAGTTGGTTATCGTTACATTTGGCATCAGTCGCTTCCATTGGGCTCAATAGGGGAGGGAGAGAGAAAAAGGAAAACTCGGCTCAGGGTGATTTAATAAGTTCAGCGTTACGAGCTGGGGAAAAGCTGTGGAACACACAAGTGGTAAAGCAGGATTAATCTTTCCTTTAGTCTTGGGAATTATGTTTTCATTAATCCTAATTTTTCCAGATGTTTCACTCCTTATACCATGCTCTTCAAAGCCTCTGTGGCTGCAAATTCTAATGAAGCCATGAGAACATTTTAAAGAGAAAGATTCAAAGCTTAAATTGCTTCCTTTTTTTTTTTTTTTCTTTCTCTTTTTCTTCTTCTTTCTCCCCCCTCTCCTTCTTTTCCCCCCAGTTGGGCTGTCAGGGAGTGCATGCGTGTGCGGTCCCAGCGCCTCCACATGTTGTGTTACACAATGTGCTAACAAGATGGAGAAGGCCACTCGGACCGCGTGATGCTGGGGTGACGTCTGTTTGGCTTTGTCATCCCCCTTCCCTCATAGGACCTGGTTGCAAGGGGCTGGGGTGGGGTTGGACCCCTGCCTGCTGCCTTACAGTCCCCGTTCTAGGGTCAGAACAGGACCAGCGCTTTCAAAACGCTCGTGATGCTTGCTCCCATGTGACTTAGACACCATCCAGGTGTTTATGCTGGACCTACAGAGGCAGGATCTTCAGGGAATGGGGTTTTCTGAGGTGCTCTGAGCTCAGGAGTTCAGGGGGTGGTGGGGAGAAGAGCGATGCGAGGTGTCATCTGCAGTCCCACCGCACAGAGCCTTGGCTGGGCATCCACTTGGAGCTCTGTAGGGATGAAGCCAGAGCTCTATAGGGATGAATCCAGAGCTCTGGAGGAATGAAACCAGAGCTCCTGCTCCCTCCTGCCCTGTAGTGGGGGCACCAAACTTTCTTCAGCCAACCCCAACCCAGCGTGGCCACAGGATCCATCCCTGGTTGGGCAGAGCATCCTCTCCTCGCCAGGAGCCCTCGGCTGACGCAGGAAGGTCTGACGAGATGATCAGAACAATCCTCCTGGTCTCCAGCGCCCGGGTTTCAGATCCATGTACTTATATGGCCTGCAAAACACGGTGGGAGCACGACCAGCATCTGGAAATCCAGATATGACTAGATCCCTTCATTAGTAATTTCTTCTACATGACTTTCTAGACCATAGGGATTTGTTAAATTTGCAGGAGTGTTTTCTCACAGTGCCACGGACTAGCTGTTGCCAGCGTATATTGGCTTGGATCTGTCAGATCCTGTTGCCTTATATGACCCTCGGTTAATTCAGCTTTTCTTTGTATCCAGCCCTCAGCGGGGAACTCCTCGAGCAGTCTCAGCGAGGATCATGCTAAAATGGTTCCCCAGCCCTTCTGCCATAAAACAACTGCCCACACAGTGAAAGGGGGACGGGGGGGGTGGAATTCAATGGTCCCCTCCCCATCACCCCAGTTCTCACCAGATGCTTCCTCCATCCCAGCTCCTTCAGTACCGAAAGAAGATTCTCCATGCTTGGAAAACATTCCTGAAGGAGCTGGACCTCCACTCCTACACCAGATCCCCATCGCAGGGATGGACCCTGCATCCCACCAGGGCACCCTGCACCATGGGGTTAATCATTCGCAGCTCCAGGGGTGCTCCAGGGCTGGGGGACTTTCACCTTCCTGGAGACCTCTTGAAACTTCAGCCTTGGTTTATGGGTGCCATAAAGGTTATTTTTTAATCCGTACCCCGGCAGGGCTCCCCCATCTCTGCACCGGAGGTTTTGGCACGGGGAGCACTTGGGCATCACCGATCTTTTCACCTCATCTGGTTTGGGAAGCAGAGAGGCTAAACAGGGTGGTCTTTTTCCCAAAGGAAGGGGATGGAGGTACCCAGTGGCTCAGCAAAGGAGCATGGTGATTGGTCCCTGTCTCTATTCATGCCCTCGTGCCGGCACTGCTCAATCTTGTGATGGATGTGGCAGAGCAGGAGATGTTGGCAAGAGGGATGTGAGGGGTCGGAGGTCACAAGGGAGCCCCTGCATTGGTTTCTGCCCCTCAGGGAGCTCAGATAAGCCACCCATATCCCTGAGTGCTGCCAGAGCAAGATTTCCAGGTGGAAAAGGGCACGTGTCAAAGGATGTCCCGCTGAGCCTGCAACTCTTTATCACCCGCAGATGGAGATAAGGAGCTGTGTCGCCTCCTGGAACACGGTTGTCCCTGAGCACTCAGCCTGGCAGCCCAGCTCTGCACCGTGACTTCCCCATGTGCTCCCTTTGCTTCTATTGACCTTCCAAGCTGAATCTGGTGAGGGCACCCTCACCCCTTGCCAGAGGCGATAGTCAGATCCAGGATGGCTTTTACATCCCAAACTTCCCAACACAAGGCTTGTCCTCTCCAGCAGATCCAGCAGCACTAAGATGGTCCAGAACACACCTCCTCCTCTTCCTCGCAGGAGGCACTTTGCCATAACTTTGCAATCTTTAAAGTCTTCTTTAAAGATCTGCTCAAGAGCTTTGAACCCTACCCTTGCTCACGTGCAGCTCCCTTCTTCAGCTTGGGCCAAAAGGCTTCCCCCAAGTCTTTAAGAGCAGCCCAACTCCTCCATTTCAGGAGTTCTGCCTGCTCCGAGCATCACCCTGGTGTTTTATCTCACCCACCTTCAACCAAAGAGGTTTTACTGTGCCCAGCTCCCCCATTGGAAGTCCCATGGGTAGCTGGTGCAGCTGGTGTAGCAAGCGGAGAGTTCCGAGTGAGGGATTGGAGGCTGAAATCACCTTCCTTTGCCTTTTTTATAGCAGCAAGAGGTGGGGAGGCTCTGCCTTCATCCACCTCCACTGCTCCAGTGGAAGTGGGAGTCAGCAGCAGCTGTGGGCAGCAGGGTCGGGCTGTACTCCTTGTGAAGGCACAGACAGGAGCGATGGGATCATCCTGCCTACCCATCCCATCCCATCCCATCTCTCGCCAGCCTGGGGATACAAGAAAGAGATCTACGGCACCACAGAGACCCCAGTCCCACACTTCCTTGGGCAAGGGATCCCTGTAGGAACATCCGCTGCCTTTAGCATCACCAGCCGTGCGGCAGGGACATTTTACGAGCGGACAAACCACCCCAGGTCCCATCCCGCAAACCCCCACAGCTCTCACCACCCCTCCACTGCCGTTGGCCATGGCTTGGCCATAACACAACCCCTCCTCGACCCCCGGAGGAGCTGCCTTCAAAGCGCCATCTCCTCCTATACGTTGCCCTCATTTCCAGCATCTTGGGGTTGAAAAATGGCCGGGGAGGGTTTGGCAGAGGAGCCTCGCGCGGATTATTCAACAATTGTTTCCCATTTTGCGCCCTCGCCTGCCTCATCCTCCAGTAACAATGACGAAGAGCGGCGCGGAGCCAGCGCCCGCGGCAGGGGTGTTGAGATCAGGGACAGCACAAAAATATCTTCTCTCTGGAACAAATATTTACCAACCCTTCTGCCTTTTGTTCTTGTGGTTCTCATATATTATTTTTTTTTTTTTTTTATTCCCAGACATTCACTGGCAAAATGTCACACTAAGCAGCAACCCAGAAACTTCGGGGTAGCTGCTTGGCTCCTCTGGGCTTTGTTTTTCTCGCGCGCTAATTGTTAATGAATTTCCAGCCATTCAAGCCGACGCAAACCTGCGAGAAAATGATCTTTTTCGGCCCTGATTTCGGAGTTTTGCAAAATCCGGGCAGTTGCGGAGCAAAACATGCATCATCCAACAGCTTGGAGTGGTAGTGGTGCTGCAGCCGTCGCTGGGTGGGACGCGGCAGAGCCAGAGCAGGAGCTGGGGGGGATCTGAGCTCCCAGCATCACTCCTGGGGCTTCAGCAGCATGGACCCTGCTCCTGGGAGCGGTTAAATCATAGAATCATAGAACAACCAGGTTGGAAGGGACCCATCGGATCTTCTAGTCCAACCATTCCTATCTAACACTAAACCAAGTCCCTCAAGACCTCATCCACCTGTGCCTTAAACACCTCCAGGGAAGGTGACTCCACCACCTCCCTGGGCAGCCTATTCCAATGCCCAATGACCCCTTTCTGTGAAAAACAAAAATGCGGGTGCGCCACATAGTACCCTCATCCCTGGCCAGCTCCTTGCACATTTTCCTTCTTCCCCTATGCCCCACGGCTCGATTTTCTTGTTTTCCTTCGAAACCATAATCTCCCTCATGTCCACTTTTTATGGTGGCCAAACAAGAGCACGTGGGCAATTTATGGGCGTTGTGTTTGAAGAAGGGAGGGGGAAAAAACCTCCTCTTCTGGCACAGAAACTTCCATCTTTGGTTAAAAATTAACCGTGGGCATAAAACCTCCGTGTAGAAGCAAGCAGAGCTCACCCTGCGGGTGCCCCAGGGCTGTCACCCTGTGCCTGGCCACCCCACCAGTCACCATCCCCTTCTGTTCACCCCAGGATGGCCGCGCTACCCTCCACTCGCCCCCGCCGCCTCCTGCCTCTCTCCCTGGGGCTTTTCCAGGTTGCTGTGCTCCTCTTCTTCATCTTCTTCGTCACCTACGACGAGCCCTCAGGGCAGGTGGAGGATGCCAACTTGACTGTCAACCGACTCCACAGCATCTATCCCATCTTCCAGGACATCCAGGTGATGCTGGCGGTGGGACTGGGGCTCCTGTTATCATTCCTGCCCCGCTATGGCCTCAGTGCCCTCACCCACAATTTCCTCCTGCTCAACTTCTCCATGCAATGGGCTCTGGTGCTGCAGGGCTTGCTCCATCACTTCCAACACGGTCCGGTCCACCTGGATCTCCACAATGTCCTTCTTGCTGAGTTCGCTGCCGTGACGGTGCTCATCTCCGTAGGAACCATCCTTGGGAGGGCCAGCCCCTGCCAGCTCCTCGTTGTGGCTACCTGTGAAGTCCCCGTCTACCTCGCTAGCGAGTGGATCATCATCACCCTCCTGGGTGTGCTCGACGTGGGGGGAACCATCACAATCCACGTCTTCTCCTGCTATTTCGGTCTTGGCTTGTCCAAGGCTCTATTTGGGGCGACACGGCAGCCAATACACCCCAAAGAGACCCCAACGCGCCGCTCCGACCTGCTATCCCTGGTGGGGACACTCATCCTCTGGGTTTTCTGGCCAAGCTTCGTGGCCGTCCTCTGCCAACCAGGCGATGCCCAGCACCGTGCCATCCTGAACACCCTCCTGGCCATGAGCGCCAGCGCCATGACCACCGTGGTGGTCTCCAGCCTGCTGGACAAGGACGGCAAGCTCAGCCCTGGCCACCTGCAGAATGGAAGCCTGGCTGGTGGGGTGGCCATCGGCGTGGTGGCCGATATGGCTATGCCACCGGTGGCCGCTCTTGCCCTGGGCAGCATCTCAGCTGTCCCCTGCATCCTCGGCTTCAGGTTTTTGACCCCATTCTTGGCAAAGAAGCTGGTACTCCTGGACCAGGGTGGCATCCACAACCTCCATGGCTTGCCTGGCATCATCGGTGCTGTAGCCAGCGTCGTGGTCATCCTGGTGACATCCAAGGACACCACCGAACCCCGCTTCTCCCAGGGGTCTCTTGCCAATGGCAATGCCAGCGAGGTGCTGGAGGGATCGTGGGGGGACCGTGGGGCGGGCAGGCAGGCGCTGTACCAGGCAGCGGGGCTGGCAGTGTCCATTGGTGTCTCACTGCTGGCCGGGTTGCTCACTGGCACCGCGCTGCGACTGCCCTGCCTGGCCCGGCCGCCCAAGCAGCTCTGCTTTGAGGACTCGCTGTATTTTAACATCCAGGATGGGGCTGAGAGTCCAGAGCCGGCTGGCACTGCCAAGGAGGAAGCCCTGGATCCGACAGAGAAGATTTAGGCACTGGGGTGGGGCGAGGGCTGGGGGCAAATGGCTCAGGGTTTGTCCTGTCCTTGATGGGGAGCAGCAGGCAGAAGATGCTGCCTGTGCTCGTTCCCTGCCCTACACCTGGCTCCAGCTACCAAGGATGCTGGCAGGGCTGGGGCAACACGATGACATGAGTTTCTCCTCCATCCTCTCACCCTGCAGCTGTGAACCCCCTTGTCTGTCCGAGGCCCTCCCAGGATCACCCCATCCCCAGCAAAACCACAGAGAAGCAGCCTGCACGGGGTGTCTCACCCAGGGTGCCTCGTACCCACTGCCTAACCCAAACAGCCACAGGGCACCAGCATCAGTGGCATCACCCACAGCCGGCAGCACCCGGCAAGGGCTGCTGGCACACCACGGCTCTGGTCACGGCATCAGGCTGGGGACTCAGTATCCACTGCCCAGAGGGTAGGAACGCAGCAGCAGGGTGAGGCGAGATGAACTGAGCTGGCCCCAAGAGATGTCACAGACATTCGATGGCCAGCGCTGGGCAACCTACTCTCTAGGATACACCACAAAGCGAGGTGCTGGCTTCTCTTACCGATGGTGCAGCAAGTGGTGACGAGGACTAAGCTGAGAACAGCAAAGGTTCTCGGAGAGAGCTGGGATGCAGGAGACACCCACATCCCATAGCAGCCTCATCCCACCCTGCAGCTGAGTCCAAGAAAGCTCTGCCAACCTCCGGGGATGCTGGCGGGGACCGAGGGAGAGCAGTGGCCTCCTCCCATCGCAGCAAGGACAAAGCCTGTGGTCCATCGCTTGCATGCGGCAAACTGCAAACGCGGGGCCGCATCCTGCCCAGGGAGCAAGGGCTGTGATTCACATCCCCCCTCCATGAGTCACTGCTACCCCAGCACCATCGCGGATCCCGCTGCTGCCGAGACAATGTCGCGATGCTCACTGGCTCTCGAGGGGGTCGAGGCAATCGAACCCCCAGTGCCGGCCATAGATTTGGGAGCTTTCGGCACAGTTGGGGGTCCCCAACCTCGATCCAGTGGGAGTGGGGCTGGATCCCCTCCACCCGGCGCAGCCCCAGGCTCAGCCACACCAAGAGGGAGCGAGGCTGGGGAATTTGCCCTCCAATAATCACAAACAGGCTCGGGAGCCCGGGCGTGTTTGGTTAATTGTTAGAATAAAATATTGCTGAGCTCTGACAAAGGAATCCTGCCCCGCAGCCCCGCGCGGCCGAACAATGGGCCCCGGTGCTGGATGCCATGGGCTGAGCAGAAGGGCCGGGGGCCACGGCGGTGGGGGGCAGCCTGGTCCCCCCCCAGACCCTGGCTGAGTTGCGGTGGCCCTCTGACTCCTCGGCAGCTCAGCGTGGATGTGCCCTGTGCCAGTGTCGGGAGACGCTGCATGCCCGCTCACCAGCACGGAGCAGGAATCGGGTCCATCCAGACCCCTCGTTGCTGCCTGGCATCAAGAGTCACGGAGCCAGCACCCGCCTGTGCAGCCGTGAGGCCATCGGGGCCTGGGGCGGCGAAGCAAACTCGTGCTCCTGCTGAGCCTGGCATCCCTTCCCCGCTGGCTTCCCCACCGTGCCAGGGCCGGACGGCTCCAATCCCTGGCTCCTGCTTGAGTTCCAGCTCGAGTTTGAGCAGGGAGGAGGGTGCACAGAGTGGTGGCAGTGGGGGCTGCAAGTCACCACCTCGGCAGGTGGCCTCGGAGAGGAATCCCATGCTCACACCCGTGCACACAGCAAAAATCCCTCACGTGCACCCACACACACACACTCGTACATGTACATACGCATGTGATAACACATGTGCTCCCATGCACACACCCCAAACCACGCTCATACACCCACGCACACCCCCACACGTGCTTGCACACACACAATAACGTACGTGCACCCATATGCACACGCACATAGAGGCACCTACATGAACACTGGCATATGCACACACAGCCCGTGAAGCCCTTGCTGGGGGAGGAGGCAGGAGAGCAGGGCAGAGCTGCTTTCCAGCAGCACCCTGTGCTTCCCAGCGAGCACACAGGCTCCCACCGAGCAGCCTGCAGCACCCAGCAGGGGAGCAGGGAGAGAGAGCACCCGCAGCTGGGTTGGGGTGCGCTCTGCCTCTTGGCACAGGCAACCTGGCACAATCTGCTTGGCAGATGCCTCCCAAACCAATAGTGGGCCCAGAAAACAGAGGGATTGGCACTTTCCTGCTACCTGGAGGGGCTCGAGCATGCAGCATCCCATGGGCAGGGATGGCAGAATCCACCTGGGCCACAGCACAGCTCTGTGCAGCCCCAATTCCTGGCCATCTTCATCCCCTGGGACCCTCACCCTCTAGCTGGAGCTGGGCAGCGATGCCGCCGGGTGTGCAGCTCCACGCCCAGCTCTCTGCCGCTCCTCCAAACCAGCTGCTCTCCAAAGGACAGAGCCGTAAAATATTCAGCAGAGCCCCTAGCGTTTATCACACTGTAAATCTGGGCTTTCAACAGCTTTACGATGCTGCAGGGAGATGGGAGAGAACAAAAAACGCTGCCCTGCTTCGTCAGATACTGCCTGTGTGTGCCAGTGCCCCCAGCAATGGGGCTGCCAGGGGAGCGGCCCCCAGCCCAGCTTGGGGAGGGGGATGAGGACCAAAGCGGAGGCGGCTCGTGTGAGCAAGGGACTCCCCATCATTGGCCAGGGGGTCTGCTGGCTCCCCAAGATGGTGGTGACTCTGGGATAGCTGCATTTCAATGGGATGGTGATAGCGCATCGGTTCAGTGGATATACAGCAGCCACCATCCCTGGCACTGTCCTTGGGCATGGTCCCTCAGCTCAGTGCTCCATCGCGCTGCGATCTGCTGCGTCCCAGCTCAGCCCACGGCCGGGTTGGGATGCAGCACACTGGTAAGGAGCACCAATCCCCCTCCCCACCAACCCCCACGGCCAAACAGGCCCCTTGCCACGGCTGCAAAACAAGCTGTTTGCCCAGCGCCCAGATGCATCTGGCAAGGCGATGGGCTAGCAGCACAGGGCTGAGGGCCCGGCGAGCAAGAACCCACCCCGCGCAGCCCCTCGTGCTCTCACACACACGTGGCAGCCTTTGCACTCACACCGTGTCCTGTGCCCAGGCGTGCCCGGGGCGGCCCAGCACCCGCCTTACCCACACGCCTTGCGCAAGCGAGGTGGGGGCTGGCAGAGAGCCGGGCGGCTGCCAAGCGGCTGGCATGGAGCAGGGGGGGGGCCAGGGCAGCAGCGGCTGCTGGAGCCACATCAGAGTGGCCCCCCCAGAGCAGCCGGGAGCGTGCGGTGCTGCCCTCGAAGGAAATGCGCTCACTCCCATGTGCTACACACTTGGGTTTGCCTCGCTTCTATTTTTATTTGACTTTTCAGGGCCTGTTTCCTTTTTCCGGCTGTTTTTGCTGTGATTCCACCGTCGCTTCGACCTCGCTTTTCCCCTCCCTCCCTTTAGCCTCTTCCTTCACTCTTTCCTTCCTTTCCATGCACTCATTCCTGCCACCTCACCGGGCTCCCTCTCCCCCCCTTTCCCGCAGCCGGTGCTCACAACAAGCTCGCGAGGAGCTTGCAGCGAGTGTGCCAGAGCCTGTAACCTTCCCAAACACCAACTCACACATCCCACCATGGCTCGGGTGCCAAGTCCAGAGCACCAGGCACAACCTCCCCTTCCCCTGCCCACTAAGGCAGCTGGTGTGAGATGCTGGGGTGATGCACACAGTGACTGCCTTGATGCCAGGGTGATGCAGGAGGCTTTGGCCCAGATGTTGGGGTGATGCATGAGGCAGTGGCCTAGATGTTAGGGTGATGCATGAGGCAGTTGCCCCGAGGTTGCGGTGATGCATGAGGCAGTTGCCGAGATGTTGGGGTGATGCATGAGGCAGTGGCCCAGATGTTGGGGTGATGTGCCCAGCGATCGCCCAGCTCAAAAGCAGCTGCAGCCGTTGCCCTCCCCCGTTGCCGCCTGAAAGCGATGGGTCCAGGGCCCTTATTGCACCGTTTTCTCCGCGTCAGCAGAGATGAGGAGCGACTTTGCTCCAGCCTTGACGCAGCAGGCGGCAGTGAGTCACCCTGTCCCAAGCCACCATCCTGCTCGCGCTGGGCATGAGCCACCACGTCCCACCAGGGCGTCATGGCTGTTCTGGCCGTGCCAGGGTGCGGGAATCACGGCACGGCACGGCCGGGACGAGTGCAGCACCCCGACAGGACCCTCAGCCCCAGCCTGGGGACATCAAGCATCAATAGGGCTATTTTGGGATGTTGGCAGGATGTGGGGGTGGCGGTTGGGATAAAACGGGGAATAAGAAAACCCAAATGCAAACCAGTGCAAAACCCCCCTGGAAGCAGCGGAAAGAGCAGGAGGGGAAAGAAGGCCGTGAGGAGGCTGAGGAGGAGGATGGAGCTGGGAGGAAGGAGCCCAGGCATGGTGGGTCTGGCCAGGGAGGAGCGTGGCACAGTGCAGCTCCGGGAGGGCTCTGGCGTGGGGATGAACCGCGGCTCCCCACATGGGTTCCGCTGCTGGCGCCAGCCTGCCCCATGGCACACAGACAGCTTCTCCGGGGGCCGCCGGCCTGATCCTGCGAAACATGCAGGACCCCACAAGAGCAGCAGCCCCGGCCTGCAGCCCCCTGCCCTCACAGCCAAACCCAGGGTCTCCATCCTGCACCACAACTAAATCCCAGTGGCACTTCTCCTGCCCCATCAAACCAGGAGGCCCATCCTGCGCCCAACTAAATCCCGGTGGGACTTCTCCTACCCCTCCTGGCACTACACCCCCCTAAGGCTCCTCTCCCAACCCAAATCCCAGCCTCAGGGGGTGGGCAAGGACCCCTGAGCATCCCCTGCTCTTTCCCCCTGCATCCCCCCCTTATCGCAGCCGGCTGCATGAACCCCCCCAAGAGAAACCCCCAGGGAAAGGTGTCCCCTTCCTCTCCAAGGCTCACGGTTTGCCTGCAGCACCCACTGCCCTCCCCACCCCTGAGACCTGGGTGTCCCCATCCAGGGGGGGACTGTGGTCCAGGCAGCTGCGTGTCCCAGGCTGGGGGACCCGCGGCTCCGCTCAGCGCACGTAGCCCACTGCTGCCACCTCGTGTCCTCCTCCCCAGCAGTCCCCGCAGCCACCCGCCTGAGAGGTCCACCAGGCTGGAGAGAGGCTGGGGAAACTGAGGCAGGGGTGCAGCGTCAGCCCTTCCACCCCAGCCGCTGCTCCGGCAGGGGGGACAGCATCCCAGAAAAGCAGCTTCTGCAGCAAGGACCTGTCCTCTGCCACCCATGCACCAACAGAAGTGTGCAGGATCATAGAATCGTAGAACAACCAGGTTGGAAGGGACCCATTGGATCTTCTAGTCCAACCATTCCTATCAAACACTAAACCAAGTCCCTCAAGACCTCATCCACCCGTCCCTTAAACACCTCAAGGGAAGGGGAATCAACCACCGCCCTGGGCAGCCTATTCCAATGCCCAATGACCCTTTCTGTGAAAAACTTCCTCCTAATCTCCAGTCTAAATCTCCCCTGGTGGAGCTTGAGGCCATTCCCTCTTGTCCTGTCCCTGGCACCTGGGAGAAGAGCCCAGCTCCCTCCTCTCTACAACCTCCTTTCAGGTAGTTGGAGAGAGTAATGAGGTCTCCTCTCAGCCTCCTCTTCTCCAGGCTAAACACCCCCAGCTCTCTCAGCTGCTCCTCATAAGACCTGTTCTCCAGCCCCTTCACCAACTTGTTGCTCTTCTCTGGACTCTCTCCAGAGCCTCAACATCCTTGTTGTGCTGAGGGGCCCAGAACTGAACACAGGATTCAAGGAGTGGCCTCACCAGTGCTGAGTACAGAGGGAGAATCACCTCCCTGGACCTGCTGGTCACACCATTTCTGATCCAAGTCAGGATGCCATTGGCCTTCTTGGCTACCTGGGCACACTGCTGGCTCATGTTCAGGCACAGCGGACACGATGCCACCATGGCCAGTCTTGCACGGCCCCTGCACCCTGACCAGCATCATCCTCAACACGAGAGCCCCTGGGTCACCAGATGAAGCAAGCAGAACGTTCCCAGGGGAGGGGAGGTTTTATTTCTGGCTTACCAGAGAATTTGCCACCCACTGGTGAAGCGGGGATGCCAGCAGAGCACAGTGACAAGGGTGGCTGCACCCAACACCACATCCCTCCAGGCTCAGCTCTCCACGGGGGTTCTGGGGCACCCACCGAGCTGGGTCCATGGCACTGCCCACCCACCCCAGAGGTGTCTTGACCTTGACCCCCCACAGCTGCCTGGGGTTGCGTTGCTTATCAGCAGCTCCCCAGAGGATGCACCCAGGTTTTCTGTCTGTCACCGGTGCCCAGCTGCTCCGTCTGTCCCAGCAGTGCAAGAGGGACGTGTGTTCCTCCCATCAGAGCCTTGCAGGCATGCAGCGATACCATTCCCAGCGAAGCTCTCGGAGCCACAGCCCCACGTGTCCCCTTTCTACCCCAAAAAGCAACCGTTGTCCCCAGGGAAGCAGCAGGTGACGCGGGGCCAGGAGCATCACAGAAATCCAATGCTTCATCTCCTTTTTTCAGCACTTTCCCTTCTTCTCCCAAGGTTCCTGGTGTTCCAGCTTCCCACTGCTGCCATCCCACCGACCCGGCAGCCCCACCACGGGTGACGGGGACCACTTGGAACAGGAGGATGAGTCCAACTCGTCCACCCACCAGTAGCCACTCTGCTACCTTCAGGGTTGAATTTTCCCCTGCTTTCCAAACCAGATTCTGGTAGAGCGCATCCCTCCGCCGTGTGGTAAAGACGTCCCTATGAATCCTGCAAGTCACGGTGGGGGGTGTGCAGGGCGTAGAGCTTCTCCCAGCAGGTCGCCAGCCTCTCCACCTTCCTCCTGATCTCCTGCAACTGCTTCCTCCTGCGGCTGAGTCCCCTCTGCCGGGGCTGTGCCAGGATGTGCAGCGGGCTCTGCACATCAAGGGAGCAGAAACAAGCCACCACCAGCACACGGATGTTAGTCAGGGGGACAAAACCCACCAGCCCAGCACCAAGTATGTACCTGGGACATCCCACCCTGCACACATGGGGTTTGCGTGAGCAAATCATAGAATCGTCACAGAATGGAAAGCACCTTTGAGAAAACCAACTCCAACTATACCTGCCCACTGAATCGTAGAATCATAGAACAACCAGGTTGGAAGGGACCCATCAGATCATCGAGTCCAACCATTCCTATCAAACACTAAACCATGTCCCTCAGCAACTCCTCCATCCATCCCTTAAACACCTCCAGGGAAGGTGAATCAACCACCTCCCTGGGCAGCCTATTCCAATGCCCAATGACCCTTTCTGTGAAAAACTTCCTCCTAATCTCCAGCCTAAACCTCCCCTGGCGGAGCTTGAGGCCATTCCCTCTTGTCCTGTCTCCTGTCCCTTGGGAGAAGAGCCCAGCTCCCTCCTCTCTACAACCTCCCTTCAGGTAGTTGTAGAGAGCAATGAGGTCTCCTCTCAGCCTCCTCTTCTCCAGGCTAAACAACCCCAGCTCTCTCAGCCGCTCCTCACAGGGCCTGTTCTCCAGCCCCTATCATATCCCAGAGCACCTCATCTCACCTTTTAAACCCCATCAGGGATGGCGACTCCACCACCTCCTTGGGCAGCCTCTGCCAATGCCTGAGAAGACTTTCTGTGAAGAATTTTTTCCTAATGTACAATCTAAACTTCCCCTGATGCAGCTTAAGGCCATTCCCTCTTGTCCAAGCACTGATCACTTGGGAGAAGACACCAAAACCACCCTCTCTCCAACCTCTTTTTGTGTAGAGAGCAATGAGGTCTCCCCTCAGCCTCCTCTTCTTCAGGCTGAACACCCCCAGCTCTCTCAGCCGTTCCTCATAAGGCCTGTTCTCCAGCCCCTTCACCAGCTTCATTGCTTTTCTCTGGACATGCTCCAGGACCTCATTGTCTTTCTTAAAGTGAGGGGCCCAAAACTGGACACATGAAGCTGCAGCCTGGGGTGGCCAAACCAGCCACAGCCATGCCAAGGAAAGCTCTGGCAGCACATCCATGGGCAGGGCAGATGGCCAAGGTCAGTCTGTGGAGCAGCAGCACCTCCAGCCCACACCAGAAAAGCCCAGACAGGGTCAGCCCCAGACAATTCCCATGGCAGCGATGGGGAGGATGCACCCAGGGCCATGGCCAGTTCTTCACTGCCCTGCGCTTTCCCCTCTTGTTAATGAGTTGCTGGTGGCTGCTGTAGGGACCCTCCAGGCTGGATGTCCTCCTCAGAGCGTCAGGGATGCTGGAGAGCCCAGACCAGATGGGGAGAAACTCCTGTTCCTACCTCTGAGCACCCAGGTGCAAGAGCAGCACTGAGTGCACCCACCCTGGGTTGAGCACCCCACTGGGATGAGACTCTGCACTCCTTTCAGCCACTGCATCACAGCAGGGGTGGACAAACCCGCCTAGGAGCTAGTGGTTATAAACACACCATCCAGTCCCTCATAGAATCATAGAACAACCAGGTTGGAAGGGACCCATCGGATCTTCTAGTCCAACCATTCCTATCTAACGCTAAACCAAGTCCCTCAGGATCTCATCCACCTGTGCCTTAAACACCTCCAGGGAAGGGGAATCAACCACCGCCCTGGGCAGCCTATTCCAATGCCCAATGACCCTTTCTGTGAAAAACTTCCTCCTAATCTCCAGCCTAAATCTCCCCTGGCGGAGCTTGAGGCCATTCCCTCTTGTCCTGTCCCCTGTCACTTGGGAGAAGAGGCCAGCTCCCTCCTCTCTACTGCTGGATTTCCCTCCCTGGCCAGTTTAAAGCTCACTGGGCCACCAGCATCCCCCAGGCACAGCCCATCAGTCCCTGAGGCAGCCAGGAGAGTGTACGAGGGCAAACTCTGCCCTCAGCCCTGGTGCTGGGGAACTGGGAGCCACTGGGGTGACTGGGAAGGGGCAGAGCTCCCACCTTGCTGATTTTCCTGCAGTTCTCTCTGAGCACGAAGTCAGTGTTTCTGGTCACCTTTGACACTGCCAGCTCCTCGGGGCCACGCAGGGTGCCAGTCGCCACCTCCCGGAGGGACATGCTGATGTTGTAGATGGAGAGCAAGATCTTCTGGTCCTGGAGAGGAGAGAAGCCCCAGGTGGGAAGAGGGGATTGACGGCTCCACCAGGGGCTCAGCCCACAAGATACCCAAGCCATGCATCCCTTGATGCTCACCTTGTTGGAGCGACAAGCCAGCCTGCCCCTCCCGCTTCTCTCCGCTGACCCACTCAGGTTTTTCTGGAGAAATAAAGCAAGAAGATCAGGCCCCAAAACCTTGGTGCTTCCCACATAAGGCAGGAATCACCCATTTAAATGCCCTGTTCTCCCAAGTAATGTTGGCGAAGCAGCCATCCCCATCCCACAGTGCGGCTGCATCCAGCTCGGCAGCATCCCTGGAATGGGATCCGAGGCCATAACAGATCCCTCTCCCCACTCACCAGGTTCTGAATCTCGTGGAAGATGACAGCTCGGTACTGCCGGAGGATTTTGGCGATGCTGCACCTCTTGCCTCTGCTCAGCACAGCAACGAGGAGGAGAAGTAGAACAGCGCAGGAGAGCACCCGGGGGAGAATCTGTGCAGGAAAGGGCTCGGTGTCAGCTGGGGGGATGACAGGGGTGAAGGGATGCTCCAGGCTCTGCCTTCATCCCCTCACCACAAACTTTAGAATCATAGAACAACCAGGTTGGAAGTGACCCATCGGATCTTCTAGTCCAACCATTCCTATCAAACACTAAACCAAGTCCCTCAAGACCTCATCCACCCATCCCTTAAACACCTCCAGGGAAGGTGACTCCACCACCTCCCTGGGCAGCCTATTGCAATGCACAATGACCCTTTCTGTGAAAAACTTCCTCCTAATCTCCAGCCTAAATCTCCCCCGGCAAAGCTTGAGGCCATTCATCAGACCTGTTCTCCCCTTGGCAGGTGCAGCATGCGCAGGAGGGAGAGCCACTGCCTCCTCTCCCACAGGACAATCCCCCAGCCTTGACTGTCTTCTTTTGGAACAAAGCTCCTCAGAAACTGCTCCAGCTTCAGCCCAGTCCAGGCAGCACTGCCCACGCCAAGTTCTCTGCGGTGCCAGCAGCCAGGTACGCAGCACAGAGATGCAGCAGGGACTCTGTGGGTCTACAGGGTCTGTCCCCAAGCTCTCTGCACCAATAGAGTCCCCAGTACCTCCCCAGCTTGTGCTACGTCAACCAAACAGCTATCAAGAGGAACAGAAAAGGACATGCCCTGCTCTTTGGAGAGGAGCTGAAGGCAGGGAGCTGCCTGGTTGGCAGCCAGCAAACCTTCACACCTTGACATGAGTGGTTTCAAGTCCCCTCAGAAGGATGCTCTCCACACCTTCGCAAACCGAGCAGCACAGAGGCAGTTATGCAGCATTTTTCCAGCTCCCCCGCAGCCCCTGCCCATCCCAGGCCCAGGTGCCCTCACGCAGGAGCCAAACAGAAGCAGTATAAGCAGCCGCTCTCACCAGTGCACTCACAGCTCCAAGCTTTCCCGGCAGCCCCACGCTGGCCCCAGGACACAGGGGAAACCCAAGCACTGACACCTGAGCTGGCAGGAAGGAGATGGAGGGGGTGGCCAGGACCCTCTGAGGGATGAGTCCCAGGGCTTTGAAGAAAAGCCAGCACAACCTCAGGTGACCGAGGATATTCAAGCAGTCCCACAGCAGCAGGGCGAGGATGGGAAGCCTGATGCGCACACAGCGTCTGCCAGGAAAGCAGCCTGACAGCTCTCATCTCTGCATGGCTGAGCGGTGGCACAGTGCTGCGGCACAGTGCTGCGGCACCGCACTGCTTCTCTCACCTCCTGCTTTCAGGAGAAGCCCCTTCGGATTCCCTCAGTTTCCCTCCCCCCTCTACAGGTGTCAGGTCTGGGCAAGCAGAAAGCATCCCAGTTTCTTCCAAATATGCAACCCCTGCGCGACAGCCAAAGCGGGACTGAGGAGGAGGAGGAGGGGGCAGGTAGCTCTGCCTGCTGCCAGCATCTGCCTGCCCCAAGGTCCAGCTACCATCTCAGCACATTCGCTGCACCCCCAGCCATGTCGGGCTCGCAGAGAAACCAGAAGGAAAAAGTTCCCTTGCTGAAGCCTGAGCTCAAGCAGACGCCATCCATCCTGCCCTTTGGTGGGAAACTGGAGGGTTTGTTGGCAAAATCCGCATCCACTCCATGCTGTTCACCCAGTCACAAGCTGGTTTTGGCTCCAAAGGGTGAGGAAAAGTTTCTCCACCCTCCTGCAGCCCAGCAGGAGGGATGAGGGCTTAACGCAAGGTGAAACCCAACCCTCCACAAGTCCAGGAACCCATGGATATAGGCATCTTCTTGGAGCAGAAGCATGTTGTGAGGAGATGAGCAAATCCACATGTAACTGGTACCAATCCCACTAGGCTCTTCAGCTTCCTTAACTGCCACGTGCTTTCCAGTAGAGCCGTGCTGGGCCCCATCCAGGGTTTGGGAAGGGCAAGGAAGAGCCTCCCTGTGCCGCCGGCCTTGTCCTCTGCAGACCCACAGGGAGGTCTCACCCCAGAGGTGATTCAGCAGTGCAGAGGAGAAAATCCTCAGGGCCACCAAAGGGAAGCAGTGTCTCCATGAGGACACCCTGTCCAAAGTCTAAGGGTTGATCTTGGGCAGCCTCTGCCGCTGGGAAGACAAGGCCATGCAATTTTACTATTCAACTGGGAATGATTTCCCAGAAGTGCCTTATTAAACAACTGGGAGCAAACCAGTTGCAGCATTTCCAGGCAGTCGAGCCCAGCACAGGACTCTCAGTCCTTAGCTTGGGAGCAAGCACAGCCTGGAGTTCAAAAAGCTCGGGGAGCAGCAGGGACAGGAGCTCAAAGGGTACAAAAGGAGCTTCCCAGCACCCCCAGAGAGCAGGGAAGCAGCGGTGCCAAGAGAGGGATGCAGGGGAGAGAAGAAGCCAGTAAATCCCAGCCCTGGCTATTGCTTCCTACCCTCCAGGATGCAGAAAGAGAAGCTCAGCGGCTGATTTGGAGGAATTCCTTCTCCCCCTGCTCCATCCTCACAGCTGGCAGGGCAGCTCTGGGAGCAGCCAAGGGAGTGTGGGTGCAGGACCTGGCAGGGGAAGCTAATCTCTTCCTCTGCTCTAATCCTCCAGCAAATACAGAGAGATAAGGGAAATCATCATTGATAGAGCAGCTCCTGGTGGCACTCGCACAAGCCTCAGCTGCCCAAGCAACGTAGGGCAAAGCTGCCCGGGAGCTCCACTGGAGCCGCCAGCTCCTTCCAGAAGGACAGACCCTGTCTCCAACACCCTTGGACAAGGATCTAGCACCTGCATGGACAGACCCCTCTGTTCCCCCACAGGACAAGCCCAGATCCAAACCCCATTCCAGCCAGGTCCAACTCCCATCTGGCCGCAGCAGCTTGATCCCACCTGGAGCAGCCCTCCCAATCGGACCAGAGACCTTTCCCCACCAGCTCCCACCTCCAACCTTATTGTTGACCCAGCCCAGCACCGGTTTGCTTGATCCAAGCTCTTTTCCAAGCCAAACTGGCCCCATCCCCACCAGCCCAAGCCCCTTTTCCCAGCTGGATCAGCCCCTTCCCACAGGTCCAAGTCCCATCCCAGGAGAACAAGCCGTGTCTAATGGGTCCCAACCCCATCCTGACCCCTGCAAATCCCATCCCAGTGGAGCTGACCCCATCCTGGCATGGGGGGTGGGAGTCCCCAGCGCAGGGAATGGACTGGGAGAAAGGGGAAAAGGGAGGTGGAGAGGGAAAAAGGGGGGGAAGGAAGAGAGGGGTAGAGAAGGGGGGGGAAACAGGGGGAAAAGGAGAGAGAGATGGGGGAAAAGAAGAGGGGGAGAAAAGAGGGGAAATGGAGAGGGGATTAAAAAAAGGAGGGGAGAGGAGAGGGGGGAAAAAAGGAGATGGGGGGAAAGGAGAGGGGTAAAAAGGAGATGGGGAAAAGGGGGGGAAGGAGAGGGGAAAAAAGGAGATGGGGAAAAAGGGGGGAAGGAGAGGGGTAAAAAGGAGATGGGGAAAAGGGGGGGAAGGAGAGGGGTAAAAAGGAGATGGGGAAAAGGGGGGGAAGGAGAGGGGAAAAAAGGAGATGGGGAAAAAGGGGGGAAGGAGAGGGGTAAAAAGGAGATGGGGAAAAGGGGGGGAAGGAGAGGGGTAAAAAGGAGATGGGGAAAAGGGGGGGAAGGAGAGGGGAAAAAAGGAGATGGGGAAAAAGGGGGGAAGGAGAAGGGGGAAAAGGACAAGGGGGAAAATAGGGGGGAAAGGAGAGGGGGGAAAAGGACAGGGAAGGAGAAGGGGGAAAAGGACAGGGAAGGAGAAGGGGGAAAAGGACAGGGAAGGAGAAGGGGGAAAAGGACAGGGAAGGAGAAGGGGGGAAAAGTGAGTAAAAAAGGAGAGGGGGGGAAATGGGGGGAAAAGAAGGGGAAAATGAGGGGAAATGGAGGGGGGGAAGAAAGGAGAAAACGGGGGGGGGAAGGAGAGGGGGAAAGGGAGGGAAAAGAAGAGAGAATTAAAAGGGGGGGGAAGGAGAGAGGGGGGAAGGGGAGGAAAAGGAGGCTGGGCAGGGGCAAGGGGAGAGGGAAGGGGCAGAGGGAGGGAGGAGAGAGAGGGCAGGGGTCGAAGCGGCGGCAGGAGGAGGGGAAGGGGCAGCGGTGCCGAGCACTCACCATGGGGCCCCGCGGCGGCTCCCGGGGAGCCCGGCCCCTCCGCTCCGCCGGGGCCGCGGTTTGAACTTGGCTCCACGGTGGGAGGGGACGGGACACGGCGGCCACACCGCCAGCCCGGCCCAGGCATCGCCCCCGGCGGCCAGGGACAGCGGGGGAGGCACCGGCCCCCGACGGGGAACGGCTCTAGAAACCAGACCTGGGCCCAGCTGCAAGGGACAGGTCCTGCTGCTGCTCCAGGGAATGGATCCTGGCTCCCACTGCAGGGTCTAGGTCCTGTTCCTGACTGTGGGAACCGGTCTTGGTTCGAGCTCCAGGGAACAGGTCCTGTTCCTAGCTGTGGGAACTGGTCTTGGTTCCAGCTCCAGGGAACAGGTCCTGCTCCTGCTCGAGGGAACCGAGTCCTGGTCCCAAGAATGAATCGCACGCTCCTGGTCCTGCACTCAGTGAGCAGTGGTGGCCAAAGGGTCAGGGTAGGAGAGGCTCCCTCTACCCTGAGGAGCCCAAAGGGCCAGCACCCCACAGCCTCACCCACCAGAGATCCAAGCCGATGCTCATCCCCAAGGTGGAGCAGGGCATGAATCAGAGCAGGGATTCTGTGCTGTGAAAGTGTGCTGGAGCCTGGAAACACACCACCTAGGTTTCAATTCCTGTCAGCATGTGGATTGTGGATTCTGGATTCAGCCAGTGCTTACAATTGCGTCCCACGCACAGGAGTAAGCATCCAGCCCAGGACCCCAAAAATACCTACATGCACATAGAATCATAGAATCACCAAGTTGGAAGAGACCCATCGGATCCTCAAGTCCAACCATTCCTATCAAACACTAAACCATGTCCCTCAAGACCTCATCCACTCGTGCCTTAAACACCTCCAGGGAAGGTGAATCAACCACCTCCCTGGGCAGCCTGTTCCAATGCCCAATCACCCTTTCTGTGAAAAACTTCCTCCTAATCTCCAGCCTAAATCTCCCCTGGTGGAGCTTGAGGCCATTCCCTCTTGTTCTGTCCCCTGTCACTTGGGAGAAGAGCCCAGCTCCCTCCTCTCTACAACCTCCTTTCAGGTAGTTGGAGAGAGTAATGAGGTCTCCTCTCAGCCTCCTCTTCTAACACCACCCTCAAAGGGAGAAGACCGATATCCGAAAGTTATTGTATCGCTTGCAATGACATCACCTTCCTTAGTGAAAAGGTAGCTTTGCAGACCATCACCAGCTACTCAAAAGAAAGCACACGAGGTTCTGTTACAAACCCAAAGCAAAACATGTTTTGCTTCAGGACCATCCATTTGTATTCTCATCTTGCCTGGCAAGAGGCTGGAGCACAACTTGGTGTAACCACTGGCAGAGACCTTCCCAGAGTGGTGGCAGCCTGATAAGCTCAAAGCTTTTTGGCATCAGACCCACTGTACCCAGTCAAAGGGCAAGACCACATTCAAACAGAATGTAAGGAGACAACAAAACAAGTTGTATTTTATACATATTGTCCAAGCAAGCAGTGAGAGAGGTTCTCCCCCAGCTAAGTAAACTGTATAGTGCACAAACACACCAACCAGGACAAACCCTAACATAAAACATGACACTTTTCATCCTCTGATCACAAGAAACACAAGGTTTGGGGTCAAAACAATACAGATCACAAGCGTAGAAAATGAAGACAGCTTAAAAAGGGTCAAACACAAAGCTTTTCCTCTCATCAATTTGCTGTCTTCCATCTGTACTTGGAGAGCCTCCTCAACCTCCCCAAGAGAAAGCACTTGCCACTGCGATAGCAAACAGCTTCTCCAAGTGAAGGTTATTGTTTCAGCCTTTAGAAACTGCTAGATTTTGCATCGTTTCTTTAAAATACTTAATGAAATCAGACACCTAAAAGAATAAGTTTATACTATATACATCTAAAAAATAGAGGAAAAGGTCCCTAAAAAAACGCTCTTGGATTCTATACAATGCTCCGTCTGCTCAGGTTTGAGGAACACTTCTGAGCTGTGCTGAGCAGAGAAGACCAAGCTAATCCAGGCCTGTAGCAAAGGTAAGTGAAAAAGAGGGGCGAGGACAGCCCTTCCCCTCAGCTGCTGCCTTTCTCTTGCAGAACTCCCCTTGTCTCTATCAGGGACGTTCAAACAGCAGCAAACCAGATCTGCAGAGAGGGAATCAGCATCATGGGGGTCAAAAACTAAAGACCTGCACAAAGAGGAACAGGTCAGGGGATGCAAGCAAGTGAAAATACCAGAGGAACTGCTAAACGTCAGAATCCGTATCAGCAAGCAAAACTTGTATTTATAGGAGGGATTCAGGCATCTCAATGAAAGCATCAACGGAGCCTCACAAGGGGTAAACAGGGGTTTGTCTCTCCTACACATCAGCAACAACGCTCAGACGTGCTGCAGGAGCCGATGGTCACGTTGTGCGAGCCAAGAGCATCGGGAAGAGAAGGAAGCTGCTCTTCTGTTGGGAAGAAAGAGCTTTCATTTAGCCACCCATCTCCTGTCCTTGGAAATCTGCGCCACCGTAAGGGCTAGTGCACCAAAAGCAGGTAAGCAGGCAAGTCCTATGGAGGCGACTAACACAGCCGAAGCCAGCAGGCTCTAGAAGGTGTTTTTAAGCTTGGCTGCCACGAGCACGAGAATCTCTCCAATCTTTTTCTGCCAATTTTCGATGTCCTTGGAGACATCACACCAGAGCTCTCCGTGGCGAGGTTCGGCATTCTCACAGCGCTTCCTCACCTCTTCTTGTTGTTCCTGTGTAGAAGAGAAACAACTGTTTGCAAGTCTGTTAATCACAGAATCATAGAATAACCAGGCTGGAAGGGACCCATCGGATCTTCTAGTCCAACCATTCCTATCAAATGCTAAACCAAGTCCCTCAAGACCTCATCCACCCGTCCCTTAAGCACCTCCAGGGAAGGGGAATCAACCACCTCCCTGGGCAGACTATTCCAATGCCCAATGACCCTCTGTGTGAAAAACTTCCTCCTAATCTCTAGCCTAAATCTCCCCTGGCGGAGCTTGAGGCCATTCCTTCTTGTCCTGTTCCCTGGCACTTGGGAGAAGAGCCCAGCTCCCTCCTCTCTACAACCTCCCTTCAGGTAGCTGTAGAGAGTAATGAGGTCTCCTCTCAGCCTCCTCTTCTCCAGGCTAAACACCCCCAGCTCTCTCAGCTGCTCCTCATAGGGCCTGTTCTCCAGCCCCTTCACCAGCTTTAATGCCCCGGTTTGTTCCAGGAAACAGCCTTCCAAGCTTATGGTGGGGTTTTCACTTTGTGCTTTTAAAAGCAGCTTGGAAGCCTGAGTCAAAATCCAGAGGCAGGAACTCTCCTGCCTTGCTGAACACGCTGGCTGAATTAGAGCGGAGCAGGTTTTGGCTACAGCAGAGAAACTGTAGCTTCCTTTGCATTACCACCTGCATGAGATCCGTCAAGCGCAAGGTCTCTCTGAAGTCAGAAGATAAACACTCCCATCATTTCAGCAATATCAGGCAGTAAAAACAGCCACAAGAGATTAGAACAGCCTGTTCTTCCGCCTGTATTCACGTGCAAACCTGTGCTCGACACTTGTGAAGAAACAGGACCAGTTACACAAACCCAGCGCTGCAATTACAGGGAAACATCCCACCAGAAAGCTTTCATCTTACAGAAGAAAGATTGATTTCATAGAATTTGCACAAACTAGCAAGACTGCGGACAGCGAAGCAGCCTGAAAGACAGCTCAGCTGATGACAGAGCCTTTTGAAAACCACCACACAGGCCTGTTCATGCTCATTCACTGGGCGTGACAGCTGCAGCCTCATCCAAGCAGCGAGCTCAGCCTAGCACTGCAGCAGCACTGGGTGAGCACTGTCAGCAAAGGATCCCGTCTGCCTTGCCCAGCTCCCTGTTCCCAGCCACACTCACCTCTGTCCCATGCTGGAGCTCAAATTTGTAAAAGAAAGCCCAAGCATCTCCCAGGTCAGAGTCGATCTTCACCGTTCGGTGGAACCACTCTCGGGCCTTGGTTATTTTACGCTCGCTCCAGAACAGCCTGTTGAGAAAACCAAGACTGATCAACAAACAGTTTCTCTTTAGAGGAATGTGGCAATCCACAAGCACCCCAACCTAAAGGCTCTAGAGATTCTTCAGTTTTTTGCTCTACCAAGAAGGAAACAGCAGAACAGGAAAGCTGGGGATTGACTTTTTACAAGGGCCCATAGCGACGGGGCAAAGGAAAACAGCTTTAAATTGGAGGGGATAAGATTTGGATTAGACATTAGGAATAAATTCTTCATGATAAGGGCAGGGAGGCCCCGGCCCAGGTTGCCCAGAGCAGTGGTGGCTGCCCCATCCCTAGAGGTGTTCAAAGCCAGGTTGGATGGGGCTTGGAGCAACCACATCCAGCAGGATATGGCAGGGGGTGGGAGTGGATAAGCTTTAAGGTCCCTTCCAACACTGATTCTATGACTCTATAGGCATCTGCTGACTGTCCTTCCTCTGGAAAGGGAAGAGACATGAGAAGACTGCAAACGTCCACCACTCCTCACAGCGAAGCAGGTTAAGGTAACCAGGTCTTGAGGGACTTGGTTTAATGTTTGATAGGAATGGTTGGACTAGAAGATCTGATGGGTCCCTTCCAACCTGGTTGTTCTATGATTCTATGACTCTAAGGTAGCCCTAGGAAGAGACAGAGGCCTGAGAAAGGAAGTATCGTACTCTGAGCTCAATCTTTGCCAACTCAACTCCTTATCTTTGCTGTTTAGTAGTTCACGTAGAAAAAGACAGGATCATACACCTCTATCTATTTCCTCTCCTCCCATTTCTTATTATTTCAAGTAGACCTTAACTTCTAACAATTAAAATCTAAATTTAAATTAAAAAAAAATTACAATCTAGCATCTAAAAGCTGAAAACTGCACACATGTTCCTGGAGTTGCAGCTGTGTGTGGTCACACGTTCGCATCCACAAAGCACGTTCTAGAGCAGAGCAGATCAATCACATCAGCTCCACGTTATAAGAAAAGGCAAGCACACAAGCATCCGTGCTCACATCCCAGCCACTTCCCAAAGGTATTCGTGAATTCTGAAGTTTCTCCCTAGTCATTATCCAGCTGAGTCAATAACCTCTTGGTTTCACTCCTTTGCAATAAGGAGTTCATTTGAGCTAGTAAGGTCTTTATCAAATCAGACAGCAGTCCCTCATAAAGAGCTTAGCCAGTCATAAAATTATACAGCTTATGTGATTGTTTTTAAGCCCTATAATACACTTGATTGTTCCACGTTAAATAAACTATGATTTAAAAGAGCATGAACAATGATAGAGGCTCAACACCTGTAGACAAAGGCAGTTTTCGGCAACATATTTGACAGCAGTTTTTCACAGATGTGACATGATGGCATTACTGTACCTACACGAAAGTCACAGGGAGAGGTGGAAGCTGTTTGTGTTGGGATTAGCTGCTAAACTGTCTGAGGTTGCACCAGAAGGGGCTTGGAAGCAGTTTCCATAAAGCGAAAGTTAACATTTTTCTCACTTGCTGCTAAAGCTGAACAAGTCAGCTGTGGTTATCTGGCAGCTTCATAGTCACTGGAGTGTATCCTACAGTTTTCTTTGGCTTATAAAGATGAGTTGTGAAAGAATTGGGCAACTGTTCGGGCAAAATGCTTCCTGCATTAACCTCTTCTGGTGGTCCCAAAGGAAGAAAAGTTTGTTTCAGTCGCGACAGCTGTAGAGCCATTTGCACATCAGATCAGAAAGGATCTGAGTCAATTCTGATAGAGGGTGCTCATCACTGGAAGCCTTACAACTCTATCTAGACAGGAAGATAATTCCTAGGAGATTATCTTCTCATTTCAGAGAAGTAAACTGCAGTATGACTAGTAGCCTGCATTCCCAGAAGGGCCACAATGGAAAAGAAGTGACAGAGCAGAAATTTAGGAGGGGAGAAGACTACGACAGCACAGCATCTAAATCAGGATTAAATAAATCTGATTGAATCTAGGATAGAAGAAAAAGATGAAGAATACATAGTCAGACACATCACAACTGAAAGATAACTAGCAAAAAGTATAGAATCATAGAATGGTTTGGGTTGGAAGGGACCTTAAGGCCCATCCAGTTCCAACCCTCTGCCACAGGTAGGGACACTTCCCACTGGATCAGGTTGCTCTAAGCCCCATCCAACCTGGCCTTGAACACCTTCAGGGAGGGGGTAAGTACTTAAAACACATCCTATAGAACTTAATTAAAAGCACATCAAAATGCCTTTCCAGGGACAGAAAGGTGGTAATTTTTGGAGTGCCAATGCCCACACCCCTGGAAAAGGGCTCTGTGTGAACGCACTCCTGCCTGTGCTGCAGTCCCAGACCCACCGAGATAGCTCGAGGGCAGGTTGACATCTCCTGCTTTGGATCAAGGGAGAGATCTGCAGAGTTACTAGGAGACAGCTTGAGAGCTGCTACTTGCTTTAAGGCTCATTAGAGCCACTGCAGCCAGAATCACGTGGCCACACTCGAGTGGAACATTTCATCAGGGATGCAGCCACACACAGAAAATGGGTATTTATACTACATCAAGCGCAGGAACTCACTTGGCCACAGCCAACAGGACATGTGGGTCATGTTCACACTTCTTGAGAGCATCCACACTCTTGGTCTTTCGTTGCGGTCGCGCTTCAAGGAAAATTGCCTCCGACCACAGGATTCCTTAATCAAGTCAAGTAGGAAGACTGTTTAGTGTTATTTCTGAGATTCACCCTCCCCATCCTGTCACGGAGCCAGAGCTCTCTAGCACAAGCAAACCTGGTGGTCATCCATGCTCCAGCCTTGGCCCAGATCACTCTTTCTGTGCATATGTCATTCCAGTACCCTGAGTTTTTAGCTACTGCATGCCCCATGCTGGACTTCCAGTTCTGAACCCCTCTGAACCATAACCCTTCTTGATGTGCACTAATGCAGAGTTCATGACTCTCAGATGAAACATCGCAAGTAGGGGAGGGTAAACCAGCATTTGAAAAGTGAGAGAAAGCCACGTGTCTGAACAGGAAACTGTAGTGGTAGAAGCTGTCTCCGAAGGTGCAAAGTACACCTTCTGGAAGCAGTTTCAAGGGTGCCAGAGCACCACAGTCTTGTAGATGCTGGCTCTCCACCCATACGATGAAGGACAGCAGAGGTCCAGGAAAGCTGGGTTTAATCCCTCCTTCCTTTCCCTGCCAAAAGTCAGAAAGGAAACATGCTCAGAGGAGCATGAAATCTCCAGTTTCTCATGTCAGCCAACCATACCTGCTGATCTCTTCAAAGCAAAGCCTGAAAGCTCCTGTCTGCCAGGACTCTATCAAAGGGCTCTTGCTGTCCCACGGGAATACACACAGGCTTTGATGGCTGCAGTGATAGACTAGAAAAGAACTCTTCTCACTCTTTACATACAGGGTCAAACCTCATTTTTCAGGGCCCTATTTTAAGGCCTGCTGAGGACAAACATCATTACGTATCAGTTTTACTTTGTGCAGCCTGCCTACAACAGCCATAAGCAACCAGGAATCAACTCAGCAATCAATGGACACAACTCTAGTTTACATGACTGTAGGTGTCCAACGAGCTGACTCCTGCAGGCTTTTATTCTGGTTTGTAGTGTTTTAAGATAGAGCTGGAAGCAATTTTATTGAGACAGAAACTGAGATCCTGCTGCCCATTTCCATAGCAACAGGCAGATTCTGTTAAAAAGCCTGTGATGGCAAACACTCATTAAGCATTAGGTCAGTCACAAATCTAAGTGGGACTTGGTTGGTATTGCTTTGTTGACCCACTCGCGCGGTGAGCGGCTTGCAATGAGTTTACTGTGTCATAAAAGTCACTTGACTCCCAATTATTTCACTGGGACTTCAGCAACCGCCAATTAAACACCTTGCAAAAGGAAGCCTGAAGGCAAGCTAAAGCGGCTTGTCCCAGAGTATATTACTACATTTTACAGTTATGTGACATCTTCTCTCCAAAGATGTCAACATGTTTAAACAATTAAGTCTTCCTGCAAATTTGCTGAAAAACAGGGACATGTTATGGTTTTCTCCTCCCGTGCCAACAGGCAAACATTTCCATCGCTGGTTAGAACAAAGTGAGTTACATTATACGACCTACCTACGAGTCTTATCTTAAATGAGTTAAAACAATCAAAAACCAGAACTTTATAGTCCATTATCCCCTCATCATGACTGTGAGTAACTGCAGTTACCAAGTACACAGTCAGCAGTGCAACCAGCAACAGGAAGCATCCTATGGCCGGTTGTACTTCAACGAGACAGAGAAAGCCCAGTTGTCTTCCACTGAACTTCCTAACTACAAACACTGGAGGATGTTTCTTCAATCCTAAACCTCAATAGACTTTTACCAGCTTCAGAGAAACATCACCTGTATCCAAGATGTTTTTCTAGGAAACCTAGCAACAAACTGTGGACCACAGACCCAATACACTGGATGCTGCAGCAAAATGGAACGACCACCAACCCTCTCTGGTTGCTCTCTGGTGCAATATGGGTCTTTCCCAATGAGGTAAAACAATCATGTTTAAGACAGAAATGAGGCCCAGTTCACCTGAATTGGGGCACTCCTGCAGTGCCTTGGCCATCAGAGTATTTGCAATATTCTTTAATCCAGCTCTGTACTCCAGTCGCACCGACTCCAACCTGGTAAGGAAGAGAATCAGTGGTTGTGACAACACATTCACTATGTGGAAATAAGCAGCAAACCACAGGAAGGTCACCGAAAACTGCAAACATCTGCTCACATGCTGAATGTGTGATGGCGACTAACACCTCTCAGTCCTCTCTGTCTAAAAATAAACATGACCTTTATTTGATAATGGCCTAGATCAAAAACAAATCTCAAAAATAAACTATGACAGAACTGAAAGATCCCTGGGTTTTCACATTCTGGGTACAACTAGGAGTAAAGAAATAACCAGTCCTCAGCTCCTTAGAGCAGCTACATGCTAGCCAAGATCACGAAAGCATTTCTAGTGTTCAGGAGAAACTCCAGGATGAGTATGGCCATAAGTTCCAGGCTCAAATGGCTGAGACATGTCATAGCCAGCCTGAAAAACGCACAGGCTTCACAGCCCAAATCCAGTTCATCCCCACACGACTCACCAGAGATCAGGATTCTTTGGATTCTTTAGGCGAGACTTTTCTAAGATTGCTCTTGCTCGAGTCAACTGCCCAACCTTCTCCTCTAGCCTGGACAGCAAAAGCCACAGCGGGATGGAATGGGGGCACTTTTTCAACTGTTTAAAAGAACAAAGAACAGCATGGTAATACGTGGATTAGGGAAAAAAAACAAATAAAATCTTATACATCCTATAGAAGAGAACTTCCCTGCCTACATCCTCATAGAGGGAGTTTAGAAGAGAGACAAAGTTGGTTACGTCGCTTCAATTTCTCCTAGATGGTCTTACAGCAGAGAACTCTGGTTTCTCCTACATCCAAAGCAGTTGGGTACATCCACGCCGAGCTATCCCAGTAGCAAGAGAAAGAATACACCTCCACAAACATCTGCAGTCTGTGTCCCTCTGGAAATGGAGGGCTCTTACACACAACCAACCCACAGCAACAGCGCAAGCAGGGAACAGAGCCTCTGGAGCACCCAGGAAGTCACAAAGATGCTGGCACTGGCAGAAACCTGCTTCTACATTATCTTCATGGCTGTTTCAGAAGCACTCATACCCAGGACACAAATCTCCACTGAAAGGAGGATGTGCTCTGTAAGTCACCTCCAGTTACGGTGAATATCTAAGAGCACGTTAGGATGCTCATCTTTTAAGAGTTCTGCTTTTACTCTTCACAGGCCTTAAAGCATTATTGTGCAATGATTTTTTTTTCCTACCAGTGAGGAGTCAAGCATTCAGCAAACTCTCAAGCAAGAGAGTGCATTTTGCACACAGATACTGGGCAAGAGAAATTCCTGCTGCTTATTTCAGTCTTGCTTTGTTTTGTTATTCATTTAACTAATGACCGAGAGAACAGAAATCATCTCTGGTTAGTCTCGGACAGGGCCCTCTCCATTCAAACTCAACGGACAACTCTCCACACCAGAAGAAAAAGCCAACTTGCAATAACGCACAACTCACCCCTTGGTTATACGCCTCCCGTGCCTTCTCCACCAGCTCCTTTTGTTCCTCAATTTGTCCCTTCATCATCCACAGTTTGGGGAAGTCCTCGTAGTGCTTCAGGGCTTCTTCACAAAGCTCCTGTGCCGCAGCAATATTCCCAAGCACCCATTCCAGCTTCACAGACTTCATGAAGACCTGAGAAAGAACCACAGCTGTTTGTCACCAGCAGCCCTTGAAAACCTATTACCCCATTGATGCAGTGGTTTCTCGCTTTCATACACCCATTAGAATGCTATTGATTAGCTCCAGCTTCAAGTCAAAGTATGAATACCAGGTTTATATAACAGTGGTAACAGACACCAATGAGAACAGTAAATGCAAATATTACAGAAGTTGGAAGAGACTGATCAGTCTCACTTGTTAGCAGAGTTGACACTTGTGCTATATTTGTACAAAAAGCACAGCGTTAAGAGCACAATCAATTAACAAATGCGAGCCTGCTTCATCAGCACAACCTGAACTCCTTAGATTTGAGCTACCACAGCCACTTATTCAAAGTTAGGACTTCAAGTTGTGATCCTGCTAATTACAAACTGGTACATACGCTCTCCTGTCCCAAACACATTTCCTGTAGCTACACGTTGGAAGTTACAGCTGTGAGAAACAGACCAAAGGCACTTCCACCACTCTCTTATCCCTGTCCCCGCTTTCTCAGACTTCCCAAACTTCACAAGTCAAGTCTGAGACCAGCCCTAGCTGCCAGGAGAGAAGCTTCCTGACTGACCAAAGAGGAAGAGGACAGTGTAGGAGATCCAAGGATGAAGCACAAATTTGCAGAGGAAGGGAGAGAGGGGAAAACCAAGCTCCTTTTTCTTTTACTTGGGGAAATTAAAATGGTTCTGCATGAACAGCTGAAAATCGACAAAGTTTCCACACCAGAAGCAACTACAGAGACAGAGTGTAACTTTAAACAGCTAACTCTACCAGAGCTGCCTCGAGCACTGCAGGCATAAGTGAGTCTTCTGTGAAAGTATTTTCTCTCATTTTTTCCAAGCCGTGCTTCTATGCAACACGAACATTATACAAACAGCTGCAAACTGGGAATTTCCTGACTTTTGCCATTTGTGTCAAAAAACCCCCCCGAAACCCTTCGCTTGATCCTAGCCTCTTTTTCCCATCATGCCATGACTTCGTGTCGCAATTCGCTGGAGAAGCGCTGCAGCAAAGCGGCCACATGCCTGCAAAAGGCAATGGCAGGAAGCCATCTAGTCAATCCCTGGGGCCGCAGAACTGAAGGAACTCCTCCTTCCGTCCCAACTCCCCCGTGGCCAAGAGAGGTCTCAGCCTCCCACCCTTCGCACATCCTTACCCTTGCAGTGGGGGCACTGCTGCGAGCTTTTGCCAGCAGCCTCCTCGCTCTTTCATATTCATTGTTTTCTGACTCGAGCTTGACGGCAGCCAGCCAGATCTCCTCACTGTTGGGGTTGGCCTGCAGGAACATAAAGTGACAGACAAATGCATACAGTGAATCAACAGCAGATTTAATCCTCCATTTGATCCAGATTAAAATTGAAATCAGAGCTTTGTCAATACACATGAGGATTTTTTTTCAGCTCAAGCTCCTCCCAGTCTTCTTTGACCTTTGAAGTTTATAGAAATTCTCCAAAACAGATGCACAAAGATATACGCCAGTGTGGAAGCTGGATGCTTCTCAATTGTTGAAAAGCTTTTATGCTTGATCTTCTGAACTTCCAGCTTAAATATTGAAAAGATCATAGGCTCTGCCACAATGAGACCCTCATTTTATTACCCCCAAGCAAAAACACTGAAGTTCGAATTCCCAGCTGAGGTCTGCAAACGCTTCTCCAATAAAAGTCACTTCAGTGGCAACCATATCAATCAATAAGTCTTCGGGGTGGTTCAAAAAGCACCAAGAATAAATATAGGAAGCACATCTCTTACCTTCAATCTCAGGACTTGTCATTTGGATTTGTTACCAATTAGCTCTTAAACCTCGTTTGCAGTGTTAGAACTGTATTGCTCTGCCCGCCTTTCAGCATCCAGCAGACAATTCCCTTCATTTCGCTATGGATTAGCGGGTTTGGCCTAAGCCATAAACAACGCAGCAACCTCATTCAGCAGGGCAGATCACTACCCTTTTTGCTGCAGAGGCAGATGGCCCAACACAAGGGGATTCTCATCCCTGACTGGGGCTGGTGGGAGCCACGGCAGTAAAATTACCTGGTGTGACACTACTAAATGACCAGTAATGCACTCTTTGTTTCCCGTTTGCTACTGTTTTACAGAACATTCTGCTGCACAAAACAATCAAAGCACAGCAGAAGCTGCCATTGCTTTGAAAGGCATCAGGAACCGGGTGCTGACAGAAGCAGCCTAACTTTGTATTCTTTACCTGTTGTACTTAACACCATCACACAAGTCTAACACACCCACCTGGAAGGCCAAGGCCAAAATGCTTCTGGCTGCTGGCACATCTCCCGCCAGCCACTTGGATTTGGCTCCCATGAGCCAGAGCACTTCTGCTTTGGGACAGTGAGCAACAGCTCTCTGCAAAAGAGCCTCCAAGGATTCTCTGAGACAAGAAAGAGCAAGTTACAATCGAAACACTGCCAAAGGCGAACTCTCACACACCATTTCCACTATCACTCAGTGTTATAACTATTGTTGCAAAGTCCAACAGTTGTAAACCTTGATAAGTTGTTTCATAATAAGGAAAGGGTGGGGTCTTTTTTTTCACAAGGGTTCTGAAATCAGCACTCCACAAACGGCTCATTGTTCAAACGACACCTTTGTTTGATAGCCTCTGCGGAAAGACCCTGCACACGAACAGCTCGTTTGTCTTGGAAAGAGCCATTCTTCTGTACAAGCCTCAGTGGAAACAGAGACAGGAAGGTTTTGAGAATTATGAGATGAAGCTGGATGGATCTTATTGAATTTTTTTTTCCTCTTCTGGAGGACATACTTTTTGGGCAGAACAACAGGTTTAAAAGCCAGCCACCACTGGGAAACATGGGAGAACAACATCAAAAGGCTTGAATAAGAAAGAACTCAGCATCTTCAGCGACTTCCACACCATGGCCTGGTTGGCTTTAATCAGGCTGATTCCCCTTGCACAAGGGATCTGCAGCACAGATTGTTTGCCTTATTCTAAACAGAAGGTTTCAGATGTGTAAAGCTTTATGAACTAACTTTGAAATAAGACATCTGAACTGTGACAGCACAACACACATCTTAACACAGTGCATGGTACACGCTCACAGTCTGCTTAACCTGAAAACAACAGGGATGCTCAGACAACTTCAGCAACAAAGCAGTTTATCAATGAATCTTAAATGAAACGTGTTGTATTTCAAGGCGACTTGTATTCCCAAAGTTTTCTAGAGATGCCTTCTCAGACAGAGATGGCTGTCCCACTCTTGCTGTTCACAGCTGTTTTAACCAAGTAATCCCTACTACCTGAACCTTTTATGATTTCATAAAACCCAGAGATGTTTGCAGGTCTGACCTTCTTTGTTATTGCTAAACTCTTGAGTTATCACCAGCTGAACTACAAGTGCAACAACATTTTAGGGCTCACCTTGTTGCTTTTCTATGGTCTTGTAATAATGTTGAATCTCTCCACACAAGGAGAACAGAGCACACATACCTCGTTCCATGGTTCTTTTCGAAGTACGCTGCTCGCAGCCACACACTCTTCTTGCTTGGGAAGACTTGCAAGGCATAAGCATAAATCGCTCGGGCACACTCCAGAGCATTATGAGCAACGCACTGTGGAGGAACAGATCAGAGCTAAGTCTGTTTGGGGCTGCACTGAAATCAAGTGTAAGAGGTAGTGACACGTGCATAATACAACACAGAACTCTAACTCAGAGTAATTCATGTATCTGAGCATTACAGAGAACAGAACAGTTATCACCAGCTTAGAAAGGAAGCAGGGAGGACATTTTCAAGCATCCTTCTATCAGAGCACAGGTATCACTGGCCTTTACTGGGACTGACATGCATAGGTCAGCTTGAAAAATTAGCAAAGCATTGTATTGCCCTTGATCTGTTTTTCACAGCCAAAACTAAGCGCTCCACAGCACATGCCCCTCTGCTGCTGTCAGCCCAACTCAGGGCCAGGGGAGTGAGCATTTCGCACGCTGAAATGCAATTCAGTTTTTAGCATGTGTTCAAATTACTCCCCTAAAGCAAAGAAAGTCTGGTAAAACTTTTACCCACTCACCTCTCCAGACTCACATTAACTCTTGAGCTGCAATGTTTCTGCCTTCAAACTCAACCCCCATTTCTTTAGCAGATCTCAATCTCTGTTGATGTTGCATACATACACAAAGATCCCACCAAACACACAAACTCCCACTAAACAATCTTCCACAACCACCCACTTTTAACCTAGTTAAATTCAAATCAAAAAAGCACTTATAACACAACCTCCTGACAGGCAGACCAGCCAAATGCAAGAAGTTGTGGGAATCACATCTTATCACTTTCACTGATAATAAATGCCATTTCCCAGGTCCAGCCCTATTTCCCCCTGTTAAAAATGAAAACAACCCAGCATCACAGTTGGACGTACGCTGTCAGCATCTTCCATCCAGGTATGTTTCCTATCTTCTTCCTCAATCCCAATGCCAATCACAGCTCGCATGATTGCCTGGCACGTGGCCACACTTCCAGCTTTATCACATTCCTCAGCATCCTAGAAAAAAAGAGTAGAATCCTGCTGATTTTGAGAAGTCGGCACAAGAAGTTAAGAGTCCACAACAGCAGCTTCGTATACGTAAACACCAAGACATTGCAGAGCACTGCACTGTTAGAAACATCTTATTACTCAAACATGTCCCAACACCAAGAGGTGCGCCCACAAAGAAGGTGCTGTAGACATACACAGAATCAATCAGAAGCTGGTTAAGAAACAGAGTCCATCGACTGCACCCCCTGAAAATGAGCAAGTAAAACAATGTGCAACCTTTCCAGGTTGAAAAGTCTCCTCTTACAGGTCCGCTGACCTGCTCTAAGCTGAGCCACCCAGGGTCCTGGCCAATAATAAAACACAAGAATTTGAGAAGAAAGAATGATAACGAAGCTGGTGACCTCCTTTCAGCTTTGAGTTGAATACCAAGTCTCAATAAGGGCTAAGCAATAACGAAACATAAATGAATACACCCTGAACCACTGTTAAAACAAAGGCTCCCTCACCAGAGCGCGTTCACAAAAGTGGGGTTTCCAACATCCAAAGCTTTTGTAAAGCCAAGTGTGTTTTGCTTAAAGTTGTTAAGATGACCTCTGATTGGGTAACAGGAATTCTACTAATACTGAAAAGGAACTGAAGAAGACAAGGATGTAGAGGCTGTGACATTGTTGGGTTTTTTTAATAAGTTGAAATTAACCTTTAATTGTTTTATTGCTGTAAAGAAAGTTATAATTCTTCTAGATGCTACAAGGATATCTTTAATGTTAAATGCTTTCTTTGTTATCAATACTCTTAACCAGTATGCCAATGATATTTTGCTGCCTTGACACGCTCTATGTGATTTTAGCAGTAACCTGGTTTAAAGATTTATGCTTGAACAAAGCACAGTACATGTTCAGGAGGAAAGTAGTTCTCTTAAGCTGAACATCAAGTCATTTAGAAGGCAACAGTCCTTGAAAAGTCTCACTAAATCAAGAAACTCAAGCACCACACCTTTCAAATGTGACCAAAATACTAGAAACTTTTTGAGGTACAGAACTTCACAAACACGATTGCCTGGGATGAACCTGTGCAGAGGTTGTGTTCTGTGAATGTCACTGTACAAGAGTTCCACAGATCAGCCATGACCACTTTGCACAGCCTCAGGCCTACAAGCCATAAAGGACTAACAGACTATTTCCTGCCAGCTGTATATGCAATATTTGTATTGCCTTCTTAGAACACTGACAAAGGCTTCTTTGGCAAACAGAAACCTTTAAAACCAAGAGTGACATATGCAAAAAATACATAAATCCTTCATTGGAGGCTTAAAGCCTCTGTCCTACTTAAGGCACAGAAGCTGCTTCAACTTGAAGCTGGTTCTCTTCCAAGACAGAAGTAAACCAGCTGTCCCTCAGCTCAACACACACAATGTCACCCCAGTGCAACACTTAATCACAGCCATGGCCGCCCTCAGCTCTTCAGTCTCACCTCTTGTATCTTCACAAGGATAAGCCTAGTGCAAAACTACTTAACCTTACAATATCAAGCATCAGTAGCCTTCTAAACAGAACCTGAGGAGCTCCTCTAAGTCTCTAACCCACACCAAACATATACCTGTATCCACTGCTCTCTGTTGATTTCCACACCATTAGCCCTAAGAGATGTGATGGCTCTGTCAATGATTTTCTCCACCATCTGGGTGTTTCCGTTAGCTTCCTCCAGTTTGGCAGCAGTAATCCAGATGTGACGATCGGTTGGAATGTTCTCGCGGGCTTTGTTAAGGACTTTACGAGCATTCTCGTATGTCTCCAGCCTTGCCAGCGCAAGCCACAGCTGTGGAGCAACAAAAAAAATTTATTTTAGATTAAAACAAGGAGATGACAATGTCATCATAAGGCAGTGTCGGCCCAAAGAGATAAGCAGCTTTATACTGTTTGCTACTGCTTGGCAATTGCCCTCAAATAGTAGATGGAGGCCGCAGAACAGCTATGAAGAAATATCATAAACGGAGACTACTGCTGTCTTTAAAGCTCAGTACTAATCACCTTAACATGTCATCCTCACACCATCACACCTGAAGCACAGAAAAGACACAGATCTGTTGAAGTTCAGAGGAGACCGCAGAGATGATCCGAGTACTGGAGCACCTCTCATATGAGGACAGGCTGGGAGAGTTGGGGTTGCCCAGAGCAGTGGTGGCTGCACCATCCCTAGAGGTGTTCAAAGCAGGTTGGATGGGGTTTGGAGCCTCTGATCCACTGGGAGGCGTCCCTGCCTGTGGAAGGGGGTGGAACTGGATAGGCTTTGATGTCCTTTCCAACCCAAACCATTCCACGATTTTATGGTCTCCATTTGCTGGGCTGCTGCACTGATATTTTCTACCTCTCATACAGCTGAACGCACTCTGTTTCAGCATTTCAGAAAAGAGCCACTTTGGTTCAGACTCCCCTGGCCATATGTGTGCTTGTTTCCACAACTGCCGAGGTACTAACCATGCAGACGCACAGAGCTAATTGGCTGCAGCAGGCACAGCAGTAACACTGCCATAACTAACGTAATGATTACATAGGAAAATGAGGCATGTAATGACCACCAGACAATTAACTCCAGAGGAAAAAAACCACAGTCCACTATTCATCACATCCTTCTCACTGTGGCACAAAGTGCGTGGTAGAAAACTCAGACTCCGCTCACCCTGTTTTTCGTTTTTGAAGCTCTACCGAGGGCCTAAAGTGGTGCAGAGGGGGTTGCTTTATTTTATTTTAGAACTTACTTCGACACTTGTCGGACAGCACTCCACAGCTCGACTCAGCATGATCCTGGCATCCTCAGGTTCTTCTAACTCCACAGCTGCTTTCCACAAACGCACCGAATTCGGAACATGCTCAAGGGCTGAAGAGGCAAAACAGTTACGTCAGTCATGACAAAGTACTTTACCAAAGAGAAACTGAAGGCTTTCTCCTGTTGCAGATGAAATTTCCTTAAAGACAGAAGGAAGGAAGAGAACTCACATCAGCTCTTGCCTCAACAATGAGAGCTTAGAATCAGAGAATAAAGAAAACTTAATCATTTTAATTGGAAACAAGTTTTGGAGAGTCAAGGGCCTTTCCCCTGTACAAGCTGTAACTGCAGCCTCTTCAGTGAAACACCAAGCTGAACACCTCTAGTCTCAGCAAATGAGTACATGCAGGACTAGGTAGTTTCATCATCAGGGTCTCCCTTTCTAAACAGGAGCATCTTCAAGACTAACAAGTAACACAGCCTTGTTCCTTCAACACTGAAGCTGCCCCTTCACCATTTAGTTTTCCCATAGGGATCTTCTGACAGTTTAACGGATCCCAGTTTAGCTTCTCAGAAAGTTACCGGCCCACTGTGTGCAAACGAAACAAGAGGATGCATAAAAGCTTAAAGGTATCACTGACACTAACACCCTAAGCTGCTGAATCTGAAGTGTTCATTCAGCAATCCAATGAGCTCCATCTAATTAAGTCTTTGTGGCTTCCTTAATCTCATCCAAGAGTTAGCGACTGCTGGCAGAAACCATGTTCTCTGCAGACTGTCCTACACGTGCTGTCTGAAACATTAAAGCCTAAACAACAACTTTTCTCAGCCTTCTCTTCATAACCCCGTATCTTAAAGATACACTGAGAAACTAGAAGTGTTTTTCAGCCTTCTGTCACTACAGCTGACACTGTGGATTACAAGTATTAGCTGCACTGCAGTAGGAGCTCCACTGCTCCCATGGTGATCGTACACAAACCTGCTATAAGAGAGGAGCAAGCACCTCCTTCTTCAGTAATGCAGGGACAATTGCAGCACCACAGAAATCGCTGGAAAGAGGCATCTAAACTAACTTTGGTTGGACTCGATGATCCGTTGGGTCTCTTCCAACCTGGTGATTCTATGATAACTTTGAAACCCGCCAGGATTCCAGGTGAGGCTGTTTTTTTAAGCATTCCTGCAAAGGCAGAGCCAAACTGCTGGGGTCTGAACCTCTGAGCACATCCCTTTAGAAGCAGCGCTGGGGGTTTGGGCATTAACTGTTTCTCCTTGAATCTACAGCAACAGCAGGAGGAGATTTTTCTGAAGCATTTTCAAGTGAACAATATCAGCCTGCAAGTGCTTAAAGCATCACTGGTCCAGATAGAACATGTTTTCATAGATAGAGCGTTTGATTTATACACCTCAAGATGAATTTGAAACAATCAGCTTCCTGGCTCCCAAGGTCCTGCTAGACGGCAGGAATGCACACAGCCAGCAGATGAAACACCTCATCAAAGGTCACACTTCAGTGGCATCACCTAGCAGCCAGTCGTCTTTACTTAAGGAGAAATAATGTGTTAAACTGCCCCTTGTCTTAAAGCTCTACATACAAACGGCTCCAAGCATTGTTACTGATGTTTCCTAGGCAGCAGAGAAGCTCTGTGAGGCTGTTAACAGGCAGCAACTGGGAAGAGAATGATAAATTGTGTTCCATTCCACAAACAGCTTCGTATCAGAGGTCAAGGAGGTGGTTCCAAGATGTTTTTCTCTTTGCAAATACAGCATGAAACAAGCACTCAGTCTTTAATGCCTAAGTCACTGCTTTCACACAAGAACTCACGATGCAATATAAGCAGTGGGAAACTAAGCAAGCCTTTGTCGCCTGACCCTGCAGAAGCTCTCACCTTTCCTAAGGACGCGTTTCTTTGCACGAATATCTGTCTCCAGCTCTGCTGCTCGTATATAGATTCGGACAGACTGCGGAAGGTGGCGGACAGCTTGGGCCACAACAGCCTTGGCCGTATCCCCTGGCTGAAGCCGAGCAGCCTCTAACCAAACATCTTCACTCTGTCAGGAAAAAGAAACAATACAGAATTATTGTTTCTCATCAAATATGTTCTTTTAATACTGCAGAAGGTGAAGCTGCATCAGATATAGCCGATAGAAGCTCAACAGAGAGACGATGCTGCTCATAACTACCTTTTCATAGAATCATAGAACACCCAGGTTGGAAGAGACCCATCGGATCATCAAGTCCAACCATTCCTATCTAACACTAAACCAAGTCCCTCAAGACCTCATCCACCCATCCCTTAAACACCTCCAGGGAAGGTGAATCAACCACCTCCCTGGGCAGCCTATTCCAATGTCCAATGACCCTTTCTGTGAAAAACTTCCTCCTAATCTCCAGCCTAAATCTCCCCTGGTGGAGCTTGAGGCCATTCCCTCTTGTCCTGTCCCCTGGCACTTGGGAGAAGAGCCCAGCTCCCTCCTCTCCACAACCTCCTTTCAGGTAGTTGTAGAGAGTAATGAGGTCTCCTCTCAGCCTCCTCTTCTCCAGGTTAAACACCCCCAGCTCTCTCAGCCACTCCTCATAGGGCCTGTTCTCCAGTCCCTTCACCAGCTTCATGGCTCTTCTCTGGACTTGCTCCAGAGCTTCAACGTCCTCCGTGTGGTGAGGGGCCCAGAACTGAACACAGGATTCAAGGATCAGCAGGGAAGCAAAGAATTTCTGACCTTGGGGCACATCTCCGTCCCTTTCATGATAAGATTTCGAGCTACTTGGAGTTTGCCAGTGACCTCCTCCAGTCGGGCTGACGCTATCCAGGCCGGGGGATGGTGAGGATTGGTCTCTCGTACAGATTTCAGGAGCAAACGGGCCTTCTTGATATCACTAAAGGAGAAGGAAAGACAGGTAGGAAGTTTTAGCATGCCAGCAAACAATCCTCTGAAATTAATAAGTACTTTCCAGTCAGTCCTCCACAGCTACTCAGGGATGCACAGTAACTGTGACCTCAAACATTACATACTGGCGACACAAATTACAGGCTACCAAAACAAGCTTACAAACATACACTAACACAGCAAGATCACAGGGAAAACCAGTGAAGTAATTAAGTAAGATTTTTAGGAATTACACATGAGCGCTTGCAGCTGCCCTAAGTTGCTCTAAGTCACGTACGAACATCAATATTTGTACACACTGTTTTGACTTAAATGGCAATTCTTTGTGAAACAGGTGTCAGCCTTCAGGTTAAAGAGGGTTTCAGAGGTCACTAATCAAGCCCACATTAGCCGTACACAGGTACAATTAACCAGGTTATTTCCTGGCTGGCAGGCAGCCACACTTTGCCATTGTCCTAGCAGGTTAGTCCAGGGCTAGAACAGAAGCAATCCCTACAAGTGATGCATCCAGGTCAGACGCTAAATACATCCCTTGAAAGACTACATCAGACCTCATGTGAAAAGAATTCCTCCTCAAAAACTCACTTAGCATCCTTCACAGATTAAAAGCCAGCTGAGAGCCACCCACTCAGGCATATTTCCATTTATACACAGGAGTATAGCCATTACTAAGAGGATAAAACAGTTAATCCTTCTTAAACTTACTTGATGTCTCCTCCATGCGTAGGAATCATGGAATTCAAGTCTGTCAAATATCCTTTTGGGTCCACTACAGTCTGGCCACTCACAGAATCTGAGACCTGGGAAAGTGAAGTCAGTACTATTGAAACGACCACTCAGTTTCATTGTCTGTCTGCCAGTTAGAGACTGGAAAAAGGCATTTGCAGGAGCAGAAGAAACCTAGACATTCCTCTGTAACCAAATCAGGGAAGCAGGGAAACAGAAAGCCTTCCCGGTTAGCTTTTTTCCACTTCTAAAATACACAAATTTAACATTAAAAATTTAGTACCACTCTGAAAGCAAGGAGCTTGGCTTTCAGTCACCAAAAGGTCCTGCAGCCCTGCGAGCTGAAGCTCATCGCTTGAGTTTAAACCAGATTTAGATTGGAACATCAATGAAGAAGAACAGAAGACAACAACAATTTAAAAACTGGGGTTTTTTTCAGCATTTAGTCCTGCATCCCTACACAGGATACAGGATGCCAGTGCTGCTTGTCTGCAGCACATCTCTGGTGTGACAGGGCAGCGGGTCTCCCACACTGAGCACAACTTCCAGGGACAAAGTGGCATTTCTCAGGAAATTCCATTAGCGTAGAGGGCATGAGATTTAGGGAGGAGGAGCACAAAGTAATTTCAGAGCTGAGCTGTCTCTTCCAACACCCAAAAGAATGACAGACTCTTCTAAAACCAGGTCTTAAATAGCGGCACAACACCAGCCCCAGGGATAGCTGTGACAGGTCCCACCTTCTAGCATCCTTACCTGGCTCAGCCTCATGTCCATCAAGGTGTTTCTGGCTTGACCAATCTTCCTCATATCCAATTCACCTGTCCCAGGTGTCATTAAGCCTGGTGTCATTCCTCCTGGGTATGGAGTATTCAAGCCCCCTGGATACGGAGTATTCAATCCACCAAATTGCTAAAAACAAGAGTAAGAGAAACACTGCTAAAACCTCTTCCAAGGTTTCAAATATTGAGGCTGTTGCCTGATCTGCTCTTCTCCATCTACAGCACAGAGATTCCAAAATCCACCAGAACTTCTGAAATAGCCGCTTCCCTGAACCACAAGACATTTCTCACACAGGTTTTGTAAATCTGTGAGGAACTGTGCAGGTTTAGTCAAGTCAGTGAATTACATAAGGGGAAAGTAAGAAGCATGAGCACAAGCACCTAAACCCAGCACATTAAATAAGGATATCTGCAAAGATATCCCATGGACATCTGGTGCCAATTCAGTCTGCTTCTCCTTTGACTGTGACCACAGCAGCCTGTGGCCATGTAGCAACATATTAAACGACTTAATTCTCAGTCGAAAATAAGGCAAACAATTTTAACACGATTGCTCCAGAGTTCAGCAAACCATTAGGTGAAGCTGAACTTTATTTTCTGAGCCGTTTTCGCAAGACACCATAACAGAAACGGATGTTGGTTATGCTCAACAGACCTCATCATCACCATTCTACAGCCAGAGAAAAGAAACACTCACTTTCTTCCAATTTTAACACAGGAAGAAGGCTCTCCCTGCCTGTCCTCAAGGTTTCTCTGGTAACGGACATGCACAGAAACTCTGGCATGCATAGGATTTAGCATCCATTAATTCTGCTGACAGATTCACAAACAAGTTTTTTGTTAAGTATCTTTTTTTTTTTTCCAAATGCCTTTAAGACTGCACAGTTTAACCCTCATCTCTAATTATAAAACATCAGGTTTGCTCCACACATACCGTCTGACGCGGGTCCACAGAAGTGTGGTTCTCCCCCGACTGCAGGTGTTTCGCAAAGAAGCTGTCAGGTACCGGAGTCAGCTTCTCATAACGAGGGTTCCTCTGACGCTTGTTCCTGGCATCACCAACTTCTGGAATACTCAGCCACTCTTCTTCTGTCACCTCTGCCAGCTTCCGCTATTCACACAGGAACAGCCATTGTTATTTGTTGAAGAATTTTCCTTCTAATTGCTTATTCCTTAATAGATTTATTTTTTTTCTTGAAAGAATTCAGACGAATTAAGACTGAAAGGGCAAAGATCAGATTTCTTCTATGCCAATGGACAGAAGAATCAGATGTGTTTAATTAGAATTTGGTTTTAGTCCAGGCGGAGATTTCAAATCAATTCTGTTATTCGACTCAGTGCTACAAACATTCAGATTCATCTCAGTGCCTGCAGCATCGAGTGTTTTATCACTCATTATTAAACAATAGTTTAAATGATACGTTATATTAAAAGAAGATTTAGAGTCAGATTCTGCTCAATTATTGTTTCAATGCCAAGTCCCTCAAAGGGAGAAGCGCGGCACTTTCTCCGGAACCGAAGTGAAGGCGCAATAAAAGATAAAACAAAAGCCTGGGATCAAAACTCACAGAAATTTCACTTCCTTGTGTATCCACAAGAAAAGTGCTCAATGGGCAGAATCACCATATCCTCCCATGTCCCCACAGAGTCACTTATAAACACCCAAATCCATCAAATTAGTGCAGTTTGGAATGCTGCTGTCTGCAGAGGGCAAACTGCTTTATCTCTTCCTGCAGACTCCATCACCATTGCGATTTACACCAGCACTACAAGTCCTGCTGCCTAAGCCTGTGCAGCTGCAACAGACTGGAAATTACACTGAACCTGAGAAAGCTTCACACCAAGAGAAGTTTCCACACCACCAGCTGCCAGCTTCGGATTCACTTTCTTATTTTTCTATCAGAAAGCAATTCTAACACACAAAACCCGAACAGAGAAATGCACAACAGACACCACTGCCCACACATCAAAGTACAAGTCACACTGTAGGCAACATTTTTCTTTCTTACTTTCAAGTCTGAGAACTGCTGCTGAATTTTGGGTCTCTCCATACGGTATTTTTCTATTTCTTCTTTCTCTCGTTGTTCCCTTAGGAAAAGGAGTACCGATTAAGTAACACTGGGTAAGTCTTTACACAAAGTGTTATTACAGAAACATGCATTTCAATAGAGCTAAGGCATAAAAAATGGATTTTTTTCAAGCTCTATCAACATTACGAGTTGCATTATAAATAAACAATGTTAAACATTATAAATAAACAATGTACAATAGACATCTCCAACCAACCAAACGTCAGTCTTTACCAACCTCTTCCCTACAGACCAGGCAGTGACCTTTAGCAAGTTAGACAATAGCACTGGTTGACAAGACACCTGCATTACAAGGTTTTTTCACAGCTTCCAGTGTGCTGTGCAGTGTGTGATGTGCCAAACCCATCCACTCAGCACCTCGCATCGTCTTAATGAACTACAGTGAATCTTAATTAGCTGCAGTGAAGCAATTCAACCGCATCAACTCTCAGAGTTAGTTGTGCAAAACACCCATTGTCCTTAGAACTTGAAGCCGCAGGGTCAAAGGTGCAGCACTCAAACAAATAAAACCGCGTAGGCTTCCGAAAACATAGCCAGTAGGCAAGGACAAAATCCAAACTGGGAAATGGAAGAGGGAGAGGAAAGCTCTAGAACATAAAGCAATGGGAGAACACTCCACGCCAGGTTTGTAATGGATCCTACCTTCTTTCTTTCCTGCGTTCATCCATCCTCTTATCCAAAGCTGCATAAATAGCATCTGCTTCCTCATCATCTTTTTCATAGGGACCGCTTGAGAACAGGCTGCCAGCGTAGCCATTGAACTAGGGATTTGGGAAGAAAGCGAGGAAAAAGAGAAAAGCAAAGCAGGCTCCTCAGTTTCAAGCTCTGTTGTGTCCCTGCTACAGCTAACAGTCACCCAGAAGAAGGAAAATGCATGAGCAAGGCTATTTCTAACACTGCAACAGATGAACACATCCCTAAATGAAAGCAGCTTTCTTCTGCCACCCTTTGTGCTTATTCTCCCACACTATTTCAAAAGCAAAACTGCTTCAAAATTGCTTCTATTGAGCAATAAATGAAGTCCCACTATAGAAAGGCCGTTTTCTTCCATTAACCCCCTACTGAAAAGCAAACAAAAAGAACGACACAACATTTAACCGCCCAGACTAGAATTTAAACGCAAGAGAATATAGGGGCCACATAAAGACCGATATATGTCAAAGCACTATAGCTTCGATTTCATTTGTGCGAAAGAATTCAAAACACACCCCTAGAGCACTAATATTTTATTTATGGATCTCTTCCCGAGACTCTCAGGGCGCTGTATAATTAAACCACAATACATGGACCAATGCCACAACAAAAATCTGCAAGCACTGTGCTGTTCTCTATAACGAGATCTCAATTAAAAAACAAAGGCAAGAGGAAAGTGCTGCTAGCAAACTACAGCAAATTGTGGCCTTGAAACCTCAGCTAATTGGGGGTTCATAGCAAGAGAGGGCGAAAGGACTCTTCTGCTTGGGGGAAAACATGTCATAGAATCGTGGAATGGTCTGGGTCAGAAGGGACCTCAAAGTCCTTCCAGTTCCACCTCTGCCAGGGGCAGGGACACCTCCCACTGGATCCAGTTGCTCCAAGCCCCATCCAACCTGGCCTTGAACCCCTCCAGGGATGGGGCAGCCACCTCTGCTCTGGGCAACCTGGGCCAGGGCCTCCCCACCCTCACAGCAAAACACTTTTTCCCAAAATCTCATCTCAATCTCCTCTATTTCAGCTTAAGACCATTCTCCCAGGTCCCGTCTGTGCCCTCCCTGATTGAGAGCCCCTGCCCAGCTTTCCTGCAGAAAAGATGTCCAGATGGATGAAAACCTCATCACCTCATCGTAATTGGTGTCATTCAAATCCTCATCATCATCATCAGCCGTCTGATTCTTCTTCATCTGATCCCCAACCGTTCTCTTCCCTGGTGGCGCATGACGGTCGTCCACAGGGTCGTTGGCATCACGCGCGGGACCAATATCAGAGCGAGTGGTGAAACCTGTGGCTCTGTGGTGATAAATCAGCAGCTGTTTAGCAGGCTGCGCCCCCACCACTGGTTACACAGACAGGGGATCAAAACTATTACAGAAAAGACATCATTCTTTCACAAGAACTGCATCAGACAGCGCCCATCCCTACCATTCATACGCCCCGAGGGAAAAGCTATTCTTTCATAATAGAACTTTAGCTCACATCATCCTCCCATCTTTCAGCTTAAAACTGTTCCCTTCATCCTGTTCCTGCACCCACTGATCAAGAGCTCCTCCCCAGATTTCCTAGAGCCTCTTTTGGTACTGGAAGCTGCTCTAAGTTCTTCCCAAAGCCTTTTATTCTCCAGGCTGAACAACACTAACTCTCTCAGCCTGGCCTCATATGGGAGGTGCTCCAGCGCTCAGATCATCTCCGTGGTCTCCTCTGGGCTCACTCCAACAACTCCAGGTCCTTCCTGTGCTGAAGACACCAGACCTGGACGCAGGGTTCCAGGTGGGGTCTCACCAGAGGTCACCCAGCAAAGGGCAGTTCCTGATGTTCACCACCACCAAAACCTGCTCCAGGTTTAAGGATTCATAACAGGACTCCATACACACAGAGTCACAAACCCCAAAGAGACACAGCCAGCGGCTCTAAAGCCCCCAGAAACCTATCCCTGGCACTATATACACGTTTATATTTAAAACTATTATCTAAACAGCAACACGAACTGTTGGGGAGGAAGAACACTTGGAATCATAGAATCATAGAACAACCAGGTTGGAAGGGACCCATCGGATCTTCTAGTCCAACCATTCCTAGCAAACACTAAACCAAGTCCCTCAGGACCTCATCCACCTGTGCCTTAAACACCTCCAGGGAAGGTAAATCAACCACCTCCCTGGGCAGCCTATTCCAATGCCCAATGACCCTCTGTGTGAAAAACTTCCTCCTAATCTCCAGCCTAAATCTCCCCTGGCAAGGCTTAAGGCCATTCCCTCTTGTCCTGTCCCTTGGGAGAAGGGGCCATACACACAGAGTCACAAACCCCAGAGAGACACAGCCAGCGGCTCTAAAGCCCCCAGAAACCTATCCCTGACACTAGATACACGTTTAAATAACAAAACTACTATCTAGACAGCAACGCGAACTGTTTAGGAGGAAGAACACTTGGAAAGCAGAGCCGGCTGTGCAGGACTGCCAGCCTGTCCTGAGGGAATAGAAACGCTGGGAAAGGAGGGGAGGGCGGGAGGCTGTGAGGAGGGGTCTGGGAAGAGGCAAGGGAAAAGGAAGAAGGAGGGAAAAGGGGGATGACAGGAACGAGGGGAAGAGCGAGGGAAGGCCGAGGCAGCCGGTCCAGCCTCGCGGAAGCCCGGCGGGCACTCACCCGCGGCCCAGCCCCGGCACGTAGCCCAGGGGCGCGGGCATGCCCAGGAACGGCTTCTTCTTCTTGTTCATGGCGCTGGGGTCGGTGGCGACGCGAGAGAGGGACCCGAGCCGAGAGCGGCGACAAAGACCAGCGGCGGCGGCGGCGGAAGCGGAAACAAGAGTAGGCGTGGGAGGAGCGAGAGCCACTTCCGGTCCGGGCGTGGAGCAGCGCGCCCCCGAACGGCCTGGAGGAGCACGGGCACCACCGGCATTGCACATACCTGCAAGGGCATTGCACAGACACCTGCACGAGCATTGCACACACACCTGTACGAGGATTGCACACACCTGCACGGGCATTGCAGACACACCTGTACAGGCATTGCACACACATCTGCATGAGCATTGCACACATCTGCGCGGGCATTGCACAGACACCTGTATGGGGATTGCACAGACACCTGTACGGGCATTGCACACACACCTGTACAGGCATTGCACACACCTATACGGGCATTGCACACACACCTGCACAAGCATTGCACACATCTGCACAGGTATTGCACACACACCTGCACAGATACTACACAGACACTGCACACACATTGCACGCACACCTGCATGGATATTGCACACGCGTTGCACACGCATGCATGCATGCATTGGTATTGCACACACATGTATGCAGAAGTCTCGCACACCTGCATGGATGTTGCATATACATGTGCATGAAAATTGCACAGACATTGTGTGGATGTTGCACGCACATTTTACGGACACTGCACACACGTTGCACACGCACATGTGTGGATCTTGCACAGACATGTCCTGAGGGACTTGGTTTAGTGTTTGATAGGAATGGATGGACTCGATGATCCGATGGGTCTCTTCCAATCTGGTTGTTCTATGATTCTATGATTCTATGACATTGCCTAGATATCTGCACACACACCTACCCTGCCACACGAGCACCCTCGGGTGCTCCAGGCCCTGCACCAACCACCTCCCTTCTAGTTTCCCTCCAATAACCAAAAAAACCTTCACCGATGCACACCATACCTGGCACCAAGCCTGCACTGGCGTTCAACAGCTGGGATCTTTTTGCTGGCTAATTATCAAGCCCAACCCTCTCCTTCTGTATCTGTAATTAACGGAGCAGATGGTTCTTGTAGAGTGAGAGATGCCTGGGTCTGGTGGACCTGTGCCTGCAGCAGGGTCTGCTGCACCGTGGAGGTTGGGGGGGGGGGGAGGGTGGGAATGGGGAGGAGGAGGGTGGGGATGATGAGGATGAGGTGAGGATGAGGAGGATGAGGATGGGGATGAGGTGGGGATGATGAGGATGAGGTGAGGATGATGAGGATGGGGATGAAGTGGGGATGATGGGGGTGAAGTGGTGATGGTGAGGATGAGGATGGGGATGGTGAGGGTGAGGATGTGGATGATGATGGAGAGGATGAGAATGGGGATGATAAGGATGGGGATGATAAGGATGGGGATGACATGGGGATGATAAGGATGGGGTGAGGTGGGGACGAGCTAGGGATGATGGGGGTGAAGTGGAGATGATGGGGCTGAAGTGGGGATGATGGGGATGAAGTGGTGATGGTGAGGATGAGGATGGGGATGGTGAGGATGTGGATGATGATGGGGAGGATGAGGATGGGAAGGATGAGGATGGGGATGATAAGGATGGGGATGACGTGGGGGTGATAAGGACGGGGTGAGGTGGGGATGAGGTAGGAATGATGGAGATGAAGTGGGGATGATGGGGATGAAGTGGGGATGGTGAAGATGTGGATGGGGATGGTGAAGGTGAGGATGTGGATGATGAGGAGGAGGATGAGGATGGGGATGATAAGGATGGGGATGATGTGGGGGTGATAAAGATGGGGTGAGGTGGGAATGGTGGGGATATGGTGGGGATGAAGTGGGGATGAAGTGAGGATGTGGATGATGAAGATGATAAAGATGGGGAGGAGGTGGGGATAATGGGGATGAGGTGGGGATGATGGGGATGAAGTGGAGATGATGGGGATGAAGTGAGGATAATGGTAATGGCAATGATGAGGATGAGGATGCCCTCGTGATCCATGACCCCGACCCCCTCCCAAGGGATAAGGACCCTTTAGTTCTCCGTTACTGCTGGCCATGGATCTTGGGGTCACCTGAGGGCTTTGCAGATGGCAGGTGCAAATCCTTGTCCCTTTGGGGGGGCTCAGGGTCACAGATCACAAGGGCAAGGGGGAGTAAGAGGGATACAAAGGGCCTGGGGTTGTTTTGGGGTCTGCCCCCATCCCACAACCCCCTCCTAGTACCCAGTCCTGCCTCAGGCTCCAGCCCCTGCCAGGTTTCCGCACTCCAAACCTTAGAGCAGAACCCAGCTGCGGGAAGACAAACAGCCCCATTTTGCATGCTAATGGCAACCCAGCCCCAGCCGCTTCCCATCAGGCTATTTTTGGGTTTCGACAGAGAAAAAAATAATCACTTTTGCCAAATAGTCGGGGTGATGGAGTGGGGGAGGGAAGGAGGATGGGAAGAAGGCTGCAGCATCCACATCTCTGGATGCGAGGAGCAAAGGATGCCCTGGAGTGGGGGCAAAGCCCAGGGGAGCATCACCAGTTCCAGGGAGGGGTGCAAGACCCCCCCAGAAATGATGAACCACCCACACAGATCTCCACGTATGCACTGGGCATCTTATCCCCCTTGAGGGCATAAATAATAAGTAAATAAACCCCCCAGAGCCACTAACGGCAGCCACTGTCGGTCACTCCTTGCTTCTGGGTGCCCTGAATTCCCTCACTTCTGCTTTAGGGCTTTTTGAGGTTAAGAAAAGCAAAGTTGGGCAGGGGATGCTGCGCACGTCGGCACATAATGGCTCACAAAGGCTTGAAAGTGGAAAATAATCTCTTAAATGGGAGTGTGAGGCCAAGCTCATTTACTGCTGATCCTGTTGGGGGCCAGGCAGCTCCGGATCTGGCCCCAGTCCCAGCGAGGAGATGTCCAACCATGGCCAGGGCGGCTGCAGAGGGGTCACTGCAGCCCCCTCGCTAGCACAAAGCTGCCTCTGTGTCCCCAGGGAGGGCAGAGGCGGCGGCAGCTTCTCCCAGGACAACGGGAAAACAAACGCCGGGGCTGTCCCAGAGCTGGACATCAATGGTTTTAGACACCACACAGCCCAGCAAGAAGGCAGCTTCAGGGCTGGATCACTCCCAAGTGCCATTCTCTGCTGTCTACCTGCAAAATTCCTGGGAGCAGAATCCCAGCCCCACACCAGCATCACCTGCCTGTGAACCGGTGCTCGTGGGGGTACCCAGGGCTATACCAGCTCCTTGGCTGAGCCCCAACAGGGAAAAGGGACCAGGTTTGGCCACTATAGCCCTGGGTACATTTGGACCTGGTGCTTGCTGGGTGGAGGTGCCTTTGCTTTGAGCTACCAAATGGGATGATTACTTGGATTTCAGATGTGGAAGCACAAGAAAAGACTAAAACAGGGTCTTGTTTTTAATCCCTGTTGGCTCAGCTGCTAAATTAACACTTTTGGAGCCTGTTCTCACTTGATTATCACCCCGTGCCATGAAATCCTCTGAAGACAGGATGTCCTAGTTAGTGAAATCAACCCGGCATTAGGTAAATATACTTCCTGAAATTTTAATTAGTCCCGTGCAACGACGCGGAGGGGCCTGGAGGATGCATCTGCAGCATCTGCTCCCCTCCGCGCACCGAGCCGAGCACCAACGCGCAGCAGGGAGCTTCACTGGAGCTGCAGCAGGCAGATGCCAAGCTCCGACCGCAGCTGGGAGAGAGCAAGGTGCCTTTGAATGCCTCCCCCGAAACCCTCTTAGATCTCAGAGACAATTAGCAGAGCCTGCTGAAGGGTCTTCTGCGCGGAGCTCACACTTTTGGCAATCGCAAGAGCGGAGCTGGCATCAGCCAGAGGTTTGCTGAGAATAATCCCCATACGGGAGAACGCTCAAGGGCACGAGTTGCCTGCCAGCAGCATGCTAATGATGCTCCCCAAACGGCGTTCTTTAAAATCGCCTTTTAATACAGGGATGTCTGGAGTGAAGAGCTCTTGGAGATGGACCAACAATTCCAAAAGCGCTCGGTGATTTGGGCAGGTGGATGAGGAGGGTGTAGAGAGTGGATGAGGAGGGTGTAGAGGGGCCTTGTGGTCCTGCTTACCACCTTGCTATGCTGGAGCCTGGTCCTGGCCCATCTCTGAGGGATCAGCCATCAGTGAATCTACTTGAGTCCCTGCTGCCTATGGTCTCTGTTGCCCCAGAGGAACAGGCTTGGGTTTGTGGGGCTTTTGCTTGTTCCTGCCACTCGAGGCATTGCAAGCTCTGAATGTGCCAGGATAAGGTGATAGTGAAGGTGAAGGTGATGGTGGTGGTGATGGTGAAGATGATGATGATGATGGCAAAGGTAAAGTTGAAAGAGACAGTGAAGGTGGAGGTGGTAATAAAAGTGATAGTGAAGGTGAAGGTGGTGGTAAGTGCGATAGTGAAGGTGATGGTAAAGGTGGTGGTAGAATCATAGAATCATAGAACAACCAGGTTGGAAGAGACCCATCAGATCATCAAGTCCAACCATTCCTATTAAACACTAAGCCAAGTCCCTCAGGACCTCATCCACCTGTGCCTTAAACACCTCCAGGGAAGGTAAATCAACTACCTCCCTGGGCAGCCTATTCCAATGCCCAATGACCCTTTCTGTGAAAAACCTCCTCCTAATCTCCAGTCTAAATCTCCCCTGGTGGAGCTTGAGGCCATTCCCTCTTGTCCTGTCCCCTGGCACTTGGGAGAAGAGCCCAGCTCCCTCCTCTCCACAACCTCCCTTCAGGTAGTTGTAGAGAGCAATGAGGTCTCCTCTCAGCCTCCTCTTCTCCAGGATAAACACCCCCAGCTCTCTCAGCCGCTCCTCATAGGGCCTGTTCTCCAGCCCCTTCACCAGCTTCATTGCTCTTCTCTGGACTTGCTCCAGAGCTTCAACATCCTTCTTGTGGTGAGGGGCCCAGAACTGAACACAGTATTCAAGGAGCAGCTTCACCAGTGCTGAGTCCAGAGGGAGAATAACCTCCCTGGACCTGCTGGTCACACCATTTCTGATCCAAGCCAGGATGCCATTGGCCTTCTTGGCCACCTGGGCACACTGCTGGCTCATGTTCAGTCGACTGTCGACCAACACCCCCAGGTCCCTCTCCTCCTGGCAGTTTTCCAGCCAGGCTTCTCCCAGTCTGTAGCTCTGCATAGGGTTGCGTAAATGCATAGGGTTGGTAAATGTGAAGATGATCTTGAAGGTGAGGATGAAGGTGAAGGCCTGCTAAGCATCCTCCAAAGCACCAGGCCTCCCAGTGGTCTCCTAGTTCAGTTATTTCCCACCACTTCTGCTCCCTCCATCTGCTCTGTGCTCCCATCCAGAGCTCCTTCCTTAAAAACTGGTGTCACTGCCCCATCCCATTCCCTGGGCCCAAGGGGAGATGCATTCCAGCAGCCTGATTTCCCCTGCAGCAATGGGATGAAAAGCCTTGGAAGGGACCAGCTAACACATCCCACTGCCCTGCCAAGACCAGCTCTCCCTGCACCCTGAGAAACACAAGTGAGGGTGACAACAGAACCCAGACCACTGGGACGCACGCACAGCTCCAGGCCAGGAGTTCCCTAACTGTTGAATCCCTGATTTTGCAGCCTGGGTGTGCGACTGGTTTCCTCAGCCCACACCAGCACACAGTGGCAATCAGAGCACGGAAAATCAATTCAAACCAAGCTGTGCCTTGCGACGTAAATAAGAAATCGGATTCTGTACGCAGCTGAATACAGCAAGCGAGCCCTGAAATCGGGCTTGAAGGAAAGGCAGGACTTCAAGCTTCTAAGACGTAGCAGAGCTGTGGCGTGGAAATTATCTCACTGATGCTGGGTTGCTGCTGGATGCTGGAAAGTTTGGCTTGGATGAATAGTTTCGATTTGTGCCCACTCTGGGTAGTGAAATAACTACTGCAGCACTGGGCTGGTGGCATTGCCTGGCCCCATCCATGGTGGGGACCGCGGGATCCGAAATCAAAGAATCATAGAATCATAGAACAACCAGGTTGGAAGGGACCCATCGGATCATCTAGTCCAACCATTCCTATCAAACACTAAAACAAGTCCCTCAAGACCTCATCCACCCGTGCCTTAAACAACTCCAGGGAAGGGGAATCAACCATCTCCCTGGGCAGCCTATTCCAATGCCCAATCACCCTTTCTGTGAAAAACCTCCGCCTAATCTCCAGCCTAAATCTCCCCTGGTGGAGCTTGAGGCTATTCCCTCATGTCCTGTCCCCTGTCACTTGGGAGAAGAGCCCAGCTCCCTCCTCTCTACAACCTCCTTTCAGGTAGCTGTAGAGAGTAATGAGGTCTCCTCTCAGCCTCCTCTTTTCCAGGCTAAACAACCCCAGCTCTCTCAGTCGCTCCTCCTAGGTTCTGTTCTCCAGCCCCTTCACCAGCTTCATTGCTCTTCTCTGGACTCTCTCCAGAGCCTCAACATCCTTCTTGTGCTGAGGGGCCCAGAACTGGACACAGGATTCAAGGAACGGCCTCACCAGTGCTGAGTACAGAGGGAGAATCACCTCCCTGGACCTGCTGGTCACACCATTTCTGATCCAAGCCAGGATGCCATTGGCCTTCTTGGCCACCTGGGCACACTGCTGGCTCACGTTCAGTCGGCTGTCGACCAACACCCCCAAGTCCCTCTCCTCCTGGCAGTTTTCCAACCAGACTTTTCCCAGTCTGTAGTTCTGCATAGGGTTGTTGTGCCCCAAGTTCAGGACCCGGCATTTGGCCTTGTTAAACCTCATGCCATTGGACACTGCCCAGTGCTCCAGCCTGATTAGGTCCCTTTGCAGAGCCTTCCTACCCTCCAGCAGGTCGACACTTGCACACAGCTTTGTGTCATCTGCAAACTTGCTAAGGGTACAGGCTTTGGTTACCTTACAGAGAGCAGATGGAACTTTATAAAATTATTTTGACCCCAACAAATTCCAGAGCCAGACACAGGACTCGAGGTGGGGTCTTACCAGAGCGGAGCAGAGAGGCAGAATCCCTTTCCTTGCCATATTTCCTGGAAGAACCAAAATATTGCTTTGACTCCTTTATTCTCACTGTGAAATGATTCGGAAGCTGTGAAATGTGAATCACGCCACCTCTCCGTGCCCTTGCAGATGATGGCATCGCACGTGTCCTCTCATTGGATTAAGTTGCAAATTCACAATTTCATTTTCAGAAACAATATTAAAAAAACCCTTTGTGCTGAGAGAAAGGAGGCGACCTCGGCTGTGCTCCCAAATAATTAGAGCCTGCTTGGAAATAACGGTGATGAGCCAAAAGGCAATTAGAAAGAGATCTCTAAAAAGCTCCAAATGAAGGAGCTTCCATGGTCTGAAGCCTCCTGGGTGTCCCAGGGAGCAGAAAACAGGGAGCGATGCCTCAGATGTCCTCTGCCAGTAAATCGTCGTCCTTGGGAAGGTGTGGATCTCGTGGTTTGAGCAGCGAAGGGAAACCACAGGCATGAACCGGGCTCCAGCGCCACCTGACGCAACCCACCCCACAGCCGTGAGGTTTGGGGCTTTGTTCTCAGCATGAAAGTAAATTCTTCCCAGGAAGAAATTTCCATAACACTAAATATTTCCAGCCGAGCCAAGGGCCATCCATCACCCGGCAGCAGGCAGGAGGCTCCAGGCATGAAGCTGCTTTCTATTCTGCCTTCCTGCAAGTGCCTTAATAAACTCATTTGAAACTCTGCACAAAAAAATCAGGGTGGAGGAGGCAGCGGAGGAGCGGGTGCTAAAACCCCCCCACATTTGGCTTGTGAGCACCCAGCCCATGGGGCTGTGGGGAAGGGGACCTCCTCGACACCCAACTGCATCCGCACTCCCAGCTCCATAACCAGATGCCACAGGAGGCTTTGGGAAGGAGATATTCTGATAAGGATGGAGCATCCAAATACCACCTCCCCAACCAACGAGGGCTGGTGTGGTTCCTCCCCCCTTGCCGGGTGCTCCCTTTTCCTGCTGACGAGCAGTTTTCCTTAACGAGCAGACAAGCAAAGCAACAGAGAAATTAGCCTCTTCTCTCTTTAGACAAATAACTTCCGTTGGAAGGCTTTTCATCTTCTCCCTCTCATCCTCCCAGGATGCTGGGCGGAAAGCTGATGTTTAATTTCTTCCTTTATTCCCTGTAAAACGAACGTGTTGAATCATCCCATCCTCACCCCCTCTCTGGAGGCTGGCGGAGGGGCAGGATGGGGCCCAAGATGATGTTGGTGCTCTCCTTACCCAAATCCATATACACGTGGGGAGGAAACCTGTAGGTCTGGGGCTCACTGGAGACGGTGTCCCTGTCTCACCCCCTTCCCACTATCACAGTACATAGGGAAAGGGACCTTGTCTAGAGCTCTGAGCTTCCCAAGTTGTATTCCTGTTTGACAGGAGGAGTCTGAGAGGAGATCTCATTACTCTCTTCAACTACCTGAAGGGAGGTTGTAGAGAGCAGGGAGCTGGGCTCTTCTCCCAAGTCACAGGGGACAGGACAAGAGGGAATGGTCTCAAGCTCCGCCAAGGGAGATTTAGGCTAGAGATTAGGAGGAAGTTTTTCACACAGAGGGTCATTGGGCATTGGAATAGGCTACCCAGGGAGGTGGTTGATTCACCTTCCCTGGAGTTGTTTAAGGCACAGGTGGATGAGGTCTTGAGGGACTTGGTTTAGTGTTTGATAGGAATGGTTGGACTAGAAGATCCGATGGGTCTCTTCCAACCTGGTTGTTCTATGATTCTATGAGATCAATGCACAGGCTTTCCCCCATTATTTAATTCCTCTTTAACTGCAGAAGATCCTCTATCTGACATTAAATGACCCAAAATCTAAGACAGAATCACTGGATCTGGTTGAGATGATCCGGCTTGAGAGGGATTGAGTTGATAACCCAAGAAATGATGCTGGAGGCTGTAATAGGTGAGTGCAGTTGGACTCCTCAGCCCTCCCCAGGCAGCCCCAAGGCTCAGGGGTTTTCTGGAAAGCCTTTGGAATTCCAGCTGGATGAGCAGCCTGGGCTTCCCCGGGTACTCAGACCCCCCACAGCATCACCAGACACCAGCAGGATGCAAGGCTGGCACTGGACCTGTGTGCAAATGAATCATAGAATCATAGAATAACCAGGTTGGAAGGGACCCATCGGATCTTCTAGTCTAACCATTCCTATCAAACACTAAACCAAGTCCCTCAAGACCTCATCTACCCGTGCCTTAAACACCTCCAGGGAAGGGGAATCAACCACCTCTCTGGGCAGCCTATTCCAATGCCCAATGACCCTCTGTGTGAAAAACTTCCTCCTAATCTCTAGCCTAAATCTCCCCTGGTGGAGCTTGAGGCCATTCCCTCTCGTCCTGTCCCCTGTCACTTGGGAGAAGAGCCCAGCTCCCTCCTCTCCACAACCTCCTTTCAGGTAGTTGTAGAGAGTAATGAGGTCTCCTCTCAGCCTCCTCTTCTCCAGGATAAAATGATGATGAGGGAACAAATTCCTTCTCCCAGACACATGAAACCTTTCCTGGAGGAGTGCAATTACTACCAGAAAAATCAGGGAAAGCAAAGGCTGGAAACAGTGCAGCATTTCTTTTAAATAACAGCTTGGCATAATCCACATGCATTTTTCAAGCGACATTAGCCTTTTCCTGCCAAAGCCCATCTTTAACCATATTTCTCTTGGAAGGTTCCTGCCACAGCTTGTGTAGACAGAGACTGAGGGAGAACTGGGAATTTCAGAGTAATGGAAAATAGGTTCTTGCTTTATTTGATGGAGTCAGACGCCTGCAGTGAGCAGCAGTGCCCAGCCCTGCTCTCTTGCAGCAGGAGGAGGAGGAGGAATGCTCACACCAGGGCTGGGGAGCAATGTTTTAGGAGCAGGCTGCATGCACGGTTTGTGCCCCATGTCCCTGCTCCTGCTGTGATATTGTGGTTGTCTCACCGGGCACAGCAACAGAGCTGACCCCGTGTCCTCAGCACTGAGCTTGAGAAGGGGCTTGAGCCCCATCCAGAGCAGCTCCTGAGCGAGCATCCAACATTTCGAAAGCTCATATCGATTTGGAGAGATGGATTATTTAATTTTCACAAGTGCTGCACACGCACGCATGGCTGCATAGGCTGGATGCGAGCAGGGTTTATGCTGTAGATACACCAGCACCAGCCACAGTCGCTCAGCCCTGGGGCCACATAGGGTCAAGATTACCCGTAGCACCCTCACAGGCAGGGATGATGCCTGGGCAGGGAGGCAGGGATGATGCCCAGGCAGGGAGGCAGGGATGATGCCCAGGTAGGGATGAAGGAATGATGCCTGGGCGAGGATGTGGGTATGATGCCTGTACAAGGATTCAGGGGATGATGCCCAGGCAGGGATGATCTCCAGGCAGGGATGCAGGGATGATGCCTGGGCAGTCTCTGTGCAGGGATGCAGGGATGGTGCCCAAGCAGGGATGCAGGGATGGTGCCTGGGCAAGGATGCGGGTATGATGCCCGGGATGTCTCTGTGCAAGGATGATGCCTGGGCAGGGATGCAGGGAATAATGCCCAGGCAGGGATTATGCCAGGCAGGGATGTAGGGATGGTGCCTGGGCAAGGATTCAGGAATGATGCCCGGGCAGTCTCTGTGCAAGGATGATGCCTGGGCAGGGATGAAGGGATGATGCCTGAGCAGGGACGCAGGAATGGTGCCCGGGCAGGGATGCAGGGATGATGCCCAGACAGGGATGACACCCAGACAGGGATGTGGGGATGATGCCTTGGCAAGGATGTGGGTATGATGTCTGTGCAGAGATGCAAGGGATGATGCCTGGCTAAGGAGGCAGGTGATGATGCCTGGGCAGGGATGATCCCCAGGCAGGGATGCAAGGATGATGCCTGCACAGGGATGCAGGGATGATACCTGCACAGGGATGCGGGGATGATGCCTGGGCAGGGATGAACTACAGGCAGGAATGTAGGGATGATGCCTGGGCAGTCTCTGTGCAGGGATGCAGGGATTGTGCCTGGGCAGGGATGAAGGGATAGTGCCTGGGCAGGGATGAAGGGATGATGCCTTGGCAAGGATGTGGGTATGATGTCTGTGCAGAGATGCAAGGGATGATGCCTGGCTAAGGAGGCAGGTGATGATGCCTGGGCAGGGATGATCCCCAGGCAGGGATGTGGGAATGATGCCTGGGCAGGGATGCAGGGATGATGCCCAGACAGGGATGCAAGGATGATGCCCAGACAGGGATGATGCCCGGGCAGGGATGTGGGGATGATGCCTGTGCAGAGATGCAAGGGATGATGCCTTGGCAAAGATGTGGGTGTGATGCCTGCACAAGGATTCAGGGGATGATGCCCAGGCAGGGATGATCCCCAAGCAGGGATGTAGGGATGATGCCCGGGCAGGCTCTGTGCAGGGATGCAGGGACGATGCCTGGGCAGGGATGCAGGGATGGTGCCTGGGCAGGGATGAAGGGGTGATGCCTGGCTAAGGATGCAGGTGATGATGTCTGGGCAGGGATGCAGGGATGGTGCCTGGGCAGGGATGACCCCCAGGCAGGGATGATGCCCGGGCAGGGGTGTGGGTATGATGCCTGTGCAGAGATGCAGGGATGATACCCGGGCAGGGATGATCCCCAGGCAGGGATGGTGCCCGGGCAGGGATACAGGGATGATGTCCAGGCAGGGATACAGGGATGATCCCAGGCAGGGATGTGGGTATGATGCCTGTGCAGAGATGCGGGGATGATGCCCGGGCAGGGATGATGCCTGCACAGGGATGATGCCCGGGCAGGGATGATGGCCGGGCAGGGATGCGGGGACGGTGGCAGGCAGGGTCCGCCGGGGCCGCGGGGATGCTCGACAGCCTCGGGGGGGGCGGCGGCGGCGGCGGGCGGAGCCCCGGGGGTGTCGGCGATCGGCGCCGCCCCCAGCGCGGGCGGCGAGCGGTCGGGCCGGCAGTGCCCGGTGGCGGCGGCCCCGCCGAGCCCAGGATGAGCTGCGGGCAGCACAAGGACATGGAAGGTACCGGGCAGGGCAGGGGGGGGAGCAGGTGCGCGGCGGGACGCGCCGCCCACAGCCCCGGACGCGATGGCAGCTGCCTCTCCAGCCCCTCTTCGCTGCTGCCCTTTCCATCCCGGCGTCTGCTTCTCCAGCCCCTCTCCGGTGCTGTTCCCTCCATCCCGGTATCTGCCTCTCCTTCCATCCCCGGTGCTGCCCCCTCCATCCTGAGGGGCTTCTCTCCATCCATCCCCAGCACTCCCCGCTCCAGCCCTGGATTTGTCTGCCCGATGCCGTCCCCTCCAGGTTGTGGGTCTTCTCTCCGTCCTCTCTCCGGTGCTGTTCCCTCCATCCCGGTGTCTACCTCTCCTTCCATCCCCCGGTGCTGCCCTCTACATCCCAGGGGTCTGTCCACCATCACCTCTCTGTTGTTTCCCCCTTCATCCCAGTGTCTACTTCTCCTTCCATCCCCCAGTACTGCTCCCTCCGTGTCAAGGGTTTGTCCTTCAGCCCAAGGTTCTGCTCCCTTCATCCCAAGGTTCTGCTCCCTCCATCCCACAGCATTCTCCCTTCAGCCCAAGGTTCTGCTCCCTTCATCCCAAGCTTCTGCTCTCTCCATCCCACAGCATTTCCCTTTCATCCCAAGGTTCTGCTCCCTCCATCCCACAGCATTTCCCTTTCATCCCAAGGTTCTGCTCCCTCCATCCCATAGCATTCCCCCTTCAGCCCAAGGTCCTGCTCTCTCCATCCCACAGCATTCTCCCTTCATCCCAAGGTTCTGCTCCCTTCATCCCAAGGTTCTGCTCCCTCCATCCCACAGCATTCTCCCTTCATCCCAAGGTTCTGCTCCCACATCCTTCACCCCAGGATTCTGCCCCTCCACACCTCCCTTGACTGCCATCAACATCCCCTCGTGGCTCTGTCCCCATTCCCTGCCCCTCGTCTGATGGGCCACCAGTAAAATGGACTGGGAAATGTGGCTGGAGCAAGGAGTTGTGGGTGTGAGCTGGGGGGGAGAAGGGCTGGAGCATGGGCAGGACCCCCAGGAAGAGCATGTTGGGGTGAAAGGGGGCTCTCTGTGGGCTCCGGGATAGGGCCTCGAGTAGCCTGATCTAATGGGAGGTGTCCCTGCCTGCAGCAGGGAGCTTGGAATTAGATGATCTTTAAGGTCCCTTCCAACCCAAACCATTCTATGGTTCTGCCCAGTGCCCACCCAAGGATCTTCCTGCTGCCCTCACCCCACGCTCTCAAGTGTCTGTCCCTACGGAGACGGGGGTGTCCTGGGGAGCTTGGAGATCTCCCACACGGAGCTCAGGAGGGCAGACACGCCAGAGGACACGCGCAGTCCCCCAAGCTTGGCCTCAAGCTCCGCCAGGGGAGATTTAGGCTGGAGATTAGGAGGAAGTTTTTCACACAGAGGGTCATTGGGCATTGGAATAGGCTGCCCAGGGAGGTAGCTGATTTACCTTCCCTGGAGGTGTTTAAGGGACGGGTGGATGAGGTCTTGAGGGACTTGGTTTAGTGTTTGATAGGAATGGTTGGACTAGAAGATCCGATGGGTCCCTTCCAACCTGGTTGTTCTATGATTCTATGATTCTATGATTCTAAGATGCTGTTCCCCAGGCCCTTCTGATGCCGGGTGGGCAGTATCCATGCCCTCCTGAGGTGCAACCTGGGCTCTGAGCTGCTCAGGGAGGATGGAGAGGGCATCTGCCTCTTGTCACCTTCCTCCCCTTTCCCCTGGAGACCCCAGTGGGGAGCAGCCACCAGCCTGAGCTCCATCCCTGCACAGGGCTCCCATCTCATGTCCGCAGAGCAGAGAATTCAGAGGGAAACACTGGGCCTGGGCCAGGTACCCCCCAGGAGAACCTAGAGGGGCTCGAGAGCATGTCAGTCCTCTCTGAATGCAGCCTTATCCTCCTCGGAACCAGCAGGTCTTCAGAAATGGCTCAGGGCAGGATCTGGTCCACAAGGACCTTCTATCAGTACAGTTTCAATGATTGTGTATATTGGGGGTCCCAGAGAGCTGTCTCCCCAGGGGCTCTGCCCTGCACCAGGGTGAAGCCACCTCATTACTCTCTACAGCTACCTGAAGGGAGGTTGCAGAGAGGAGGGAGCTGGGCTCTTCTCCCAAGTGACAGGGGACAGGACAAGAGGGAATGGCCTCAAACTCCGCCAGGGGAGATTTAGGCTGGAGATTAGGAGGAAGTTTTTCACACAGAGGGTCATTGGGCATTGGAATAGGCTGCCCAGGGAGGTGGTTGATTCCCCTTCCCTGGAGGTGTTTAAGGCACGGGTGGATGAGGTCTTGAGGGACTTGGTTTATTGTTTGATAGGAATGGTTGGACTAGAAGATCCAATGGGTCTCTTCCAACCTGGTTGTTCTGTGAATCTATGATTCTATGATTCATGTAGAAGCCACTGGAAGTGAGATGAGTCCTTTGCAAAGCTGCTCCGTGAGCAGGGTGTGTTCCCCACCCTAGGAGTCCCTAGAGATGTCTGGTGTCATCCACCCTTCACCTGCCTGGAGGAAAACATGAGGGACAACCTCTGTGACTCCTTCTCCAACTGCAGGGAAATCTTCCGCCCCATTTGGTGCTAAAAGTCTCTTTCCCTCCCAGCCACCAGGAGCCAGGCAAACCGACAAAGGGATTTCGTTCCTTGGGAAGCTTGTTCCTGGCTTCTCCCAGGGCCCAGCGTTAATCCCCGGAAGCCTGGCTGACCCCAGGAAGCTTGGCTGCCCTCCACGGCAGCTGCCTGCAGACACATCCCCGGGAGGAATCATAGAATCATTAGGGTTGGAAAAGCCCCCTAAACTCATCCAGCCCAGTTCCACTATGCCGACTAAACCGTGTCCCGAAGTGCCACCTCTACATGCATTTTGAACCCCTCCAGGGAAAGGAGGGAAGGCCTATGGGATGCCCAAGTGTGTATCAGTGTCAGGCACAAGGATATCCCTGGGAAGTGCTGGAAGAGGAGGAAGCTGGATGCAGGCAGTGTTGCCTGCCCAGGTGCTGGGCTCTCCTCTCCACGCTCTCTGCCTGCCCCTCTTGCAACCTACCTGTCTGCTGGCTCTTCCCTGGGGCAGGTCCTGGACACCTGGGGGCAGGTCCTGGACACCTGTGGGCAGGCAGAACCCTCACAAAGAAAAGGGGAACTGTTTGCAGCTGAAAGAGGGGAGATAGAGGTGAGATCTTAGGAAGAAATGTTTTGCTGTGAGGGTGGTGAGGCACTGGAACAGATTGTCCAGAACAGTGGTGGCTGCCCCATCCCTGGAGGTGTTCAAGGTTGGATGGAGCTCGGAGCCCCTGATGCAGTGGGAGGTGTTCCTGCCCATGGCAGGGAGTTGGAACTGGATGGGCTTTGAGATTGCTTTCAACGCAAACCATTCTGTGATTCTACGAAAGTCAGCTCGAAGTCGGTGTGCTGATAGCAATCAGCCCATGCCCACTTTGGGACCAGCCTGGGTTTGCTTTAACCAGTGCACGCTGCCACCTCCTGCCCCAGCTCTCCATCCTTGGAAGGTTCCCTGTCCCCCTCCACAGCAGTGACTGCTGCTGCTGCTCTGAGCCTTGCCAGCACTCGCGTTTCACCAGCCATAAAAGTGTCTGGAGAAGGAAAGGGAGCGGCGACATGCTGGGCAAGGGGAGGGAGCGGTGTCTGTCCCTGCTGCTACTGCAGACCCTGACCCACCACCCAGGACAGGGGGCTGCCAGTCACCCTGTGGTGACCCAACCTGTCCTGCATGGCTGGAGAGAGAGTTTAAAGAGACATTGAGACAAAACAAGCCGGTGGCAGTTCCCCAGGCAGTGGGATGTTTGTCACCTGGGGCTGCCAGACAAGGTGCAGGGACCGCAGGACCCAGAAAAGCCATTTGGACACCAGTGCTGAGCTCTTCCCTCTCTTCTCCAGTTCAAGCTCAACAAGCCCGAAGGCTCCTGCAGCCCCATTTCAAGGTGCCATTCTGTACGCTCAGCGCAGCATTTGCTCACTGACCTGCTCTGCCAGGTGCAGGACCCCAAACCCAATCCTGCCTGGTGAGGATGCTTGCCCCCATGCTCCCTCTTTCCTTTATCCGATGCCTTCCGCACCCCGAATGCCCCAAGCCACTGGTGACCCGGTGCTGTTGCGCACGAGCATGCAACATCTTCACTCAGCCCCAGGGTGCTTTGATGCTCAACGGGTCCGGCATCCCCCACGCAGCCCCCCGTGCTTCCCGTGCATCCCAGTGCCAGCTGGCCCTGCTGTGGGATTAGGCAGGAGCACGTGAGGAAAACCCTGAGCACCTCTCTGGATCAAACGCCCACAGGACAGTCAGGAGGGGGACTCATCCTCCACCCCCACCTTGCAGAAGGCTGCTCGGGGGCTGCCTGGCACCGGAGCTGGAGCGAGCGCGCAGCCACCGTTCATTGGCAGCAGGAGGGAGGCGATCAGGAAAATCAGTCAGGTGTGGACGAGGTATGAGGGGAGGCAGGGATGGAATCGCGCTCGTGACAGCTGGTGCTGAGCGCTCGCGCGCATCCCTCCTCCCGCCAAGATGCAGCAGGGTTGGCCATCCCTCTGCTGCGTCTCCACCATCCGCAGCTCGCAGGGACCACCCGAGTCAGGTGAGGGGGGCTGCAGGGCATGACTGGGGGCCTCAGGGTAAGATGGGCTGCAGGGCACGACATGGGGGCTGTAGGATACGACGGGGGGGCTGTAGGATATGACCGGGGGGCTGCAGGGCAGGATTCAAGGGCTGCAGGGCCGGTGGCATGGGGGGAAGATGGTGCATGTGCATCTCTAAAGAGCTTTGACTCAGCAGAGAAAGTGCAAAGGGGATGGACGGTGGTTGGGTGCTCGTTGCGTTGCTGTGGCTGCGTGTGTGCAGGGCAAGGGCAGGGGAGCAGAGCCTGTGTCAGAGGCCAGCCCTGCATGGAGCCAGCCCAGGGGCTGCCCTGCCACAGGGCTCCTTCTCTTGCTCCATAACACTCCCACGTGTGCTGTCTCAGTACCCCTTTCCTCACCCACACCGGCTGCTGCTAGATGATGAAAGTTGAGAGCTGAGGGCTGGGCTGCAGAGGAGCTGGTGCTGGGGGCTCTGGGATGGCAGCTGCCTGCCCCGACAGGAGCGGTGCCACCGGCGTTCCCAGCCCTGCCTTTCTTCTTGGCTTGTTTTTTTACATCTTTGCCCCCTCTCTCCTATCTCCTCTTGCTCCAGCTCTCTCACCTTCAGCTGGGGGAGAGCGTTTGCTGGGGGAGCCAAGATGCTTGTTCTGCTGCTGGTGGCAGATGCTTTCTGGTGCCCTGTCCTGGTGATGGCCAGAGCCCCGTTCCCCAGTGTTGCCTAACTGAGCCTTTCTGCAGCGAGTCCTGGCACAGCTGAAGGACACAGCTCTTGCATCAGGCCCTCCAGACCAGCTGAAACCATATCTGCTCCAGTGCCCAGTGGGCTGGGCAGTTTTCAGCTCCACCTCAGCAGCTGGGACCCTCAGCCCACCTTCGCGTCATTATTGCAACCCAAATACCCTCAGCTTGCTAAAACACAAGGGCTGAGGGACAAAAATCCTCACTGTGGGTAAATGGCTCTTTGTGGTCACTGTTGATGTGCTGGCGCATGTTCAACCATCACTTGGGTGCACAGGTGTGTGCACCTGTAGGGCAGCGGCAATCCCCAAGCAGCCAAAGTCTGTGGTGGAGGGGACCAACCCGTATCTCTTTCTCCATCAGGCTGCTCTTGGTGGAGTTTGTCCCCTCCCCATCCCTCGGTGGTGGCAGTTTAATGCCAGCCTGGTCCACAGGAGGTGGCTCTTGCCCTTTGCCCCCTCCCGGTGTCTCGCAGGGATGAGCTGGAGGTTGCAACCATGTGGGGAAGATCAGCTGCGGGTCCCCACGTCTGCTTGGCGGGCGAGTGTCAAAACAAGCGTCGCTCGCGAGGGGTTTGTGTGGGCAAACATCTTGTCGGTGCCTGCTGGTTCCCAGCACCAGCTGGCGGGTTTGTGGGCTGATGGGTTTTCTCCCTGGCAATGGGAAGGGAAGCAGAAGTGGGGGAGGTTTTGGCAGTGGGGGCTACTCAGCAGGCCCTGTGGGGTAGAAGAGGTGGGTTTGGGTGGAGGAGGCTTCGTAGCTGTCTCTCACCCCCAGTTTTCATCCACAGCCACAGCTGCTCACTTCAGCTTCTGCCGCAGCCTCCTGGAGCACACGGTCTCAGCCGAAAACCTCAACTACCGCCTGCAGAGGAACCTGGGCAGCAGCCTCACCTGGCACGACGGCCGGAGCCAGCGGCCCGACGGCGGCCGACCGGTCAAGCTCCTGCGGCAACCGGGCACCGAGGGCTCCCAGGTACCTGCCGGGCTCCTTCTCACCTCTCAGCCACCCCAGGGCTGCCCAGGGGAATGTGGCTCCTGAGGTCCCCCACCATCCCATTGATTCCTTGCAGGGGCATCTCTGCTTTCCCTGTGGAATCAGGCTTTCAGATCCCATTTTGCTGAAAGCTTTCCTGCTTGTTGGACATTTAATTATAGTAATATTTATATAAATATCATAATTAATTAATAATATAATAAATCATCAGGCTGGGAGTTGTGCTGCGGTGAGCTCTGTGCATCACACCTGGAACTGGGACTGAACACGTTTTTGCCTCAACTGAATTCCTTATAATCCCTTACAATCACTGAGCGTTTGGGGATGTCTCTTAGCCAGGTTCGGGCCATTGTCCTCCTAAAACTCTGAAGTTATTGGACAAAAGAGGCTGTGAGCTGAAGGTTTTCAGCCATCCGCTTACTGCTCTGCCTCTGCACAGCCACGGGAAGGAGCATCTTCCCAGCGTGCGGCTCCTGGTGCTTCCTAACCCTTTCATATCAGCTTGGGAGCCGCATTCAGAGGCAGCACAACCACATCCAGCTGGTGAACGCTGGAAAGAAAATGGGAAATAGAAGTGCCCAGCTTCCAGCTTCTGCCATGGAAGTGGGTTTGCATTTTTAGGGGCTGGCTTGGCATCGGTGGAGAGCAGGGTCCCTGCAGGGACAGGTACAGTTGCACCGTCACATATGATGCTCACAGGAGCATCAACCCCAGGGGTGCGGTGTCCCCTGTTTGATTGGAATGGTTGGACTCGATGATCTGATGGGTCCCTCCCAGCCTGGTTGTTCTGTGATTCTGTCCTGGTGACACTGTCCTCATCACCCCTCCAGGTGACCTGATGGCCCTTTTGCTCTCACAACCCTGTGCAAAGCATGAGGACACTGTTTCATGCACAGCGCTGCCTGCACAGGGACACAACAGCTCCTCTGCAGGTGCCAGCTACGTCCACCGTGGCTCTCCCTCATCTACCTCTATGTGCCTCCCAGAGGGATTGGAGGGAGCAGAAAAGCTTTAATTTTGCTGTAAGCAAGGAAAAATGCCCAAGAGAATGGAGGTGATGTGGTTGTGAAGTGATTGCAGCTCCCAGGGGATGGCTCCCACCTCCCAGCTACCTCCTGCCTCCCCACAGCAGCAGCCTCCGAGCCCTCCCACCTACTCTCCTCAACACCAGCGCTCAATATTCACGGCTGAGAGTTTTATCAGAGAGACAGCGCAGCTCAACCAGCTGGAAAATGAGCCTGTGTTTCATTACACCTCCCCTTCCCACCCTGGGGGGGGGGCTTTGACAGCTGCAGGGGACGATGCGCCCTAAGCCAGCAGCTCAGGGTTTAGGGATGCTGAGATGGATCCTCAGCGCGAGGCCGTGTCTGCTGGACGAAGCGCTTGCAGATGTGAGCGTTCCAGGGGAAACTGCAGGGTGTTTGTCACCTCTTCCCCTGTGCCTCTGAGGGCTGGTTGGGTAATAGCTGCAGGAAGCTTGCGGGAAGCTTGCGGGAAGCTCGCTGTTATTTTTCCCCAGCCCCTCCGCTTATCATTGCTCATTAGTGAATCCAGAGCAAATCGCCTCCTCCTCCCCACGACACGCTCTCTGCTGCGCTCAGCCGAGTGTGAAGGAGATGAGTGGCCGCCGTACGCTGATGCTGCTCCTGCGGGCAGGCTGCTCCCAGGATGGATCTAGGGGGTGGCAGCTGCTGGGGTCCCCCCTCAAAGCTGGGCTTTGGTTGGGAAAATGAATTGTGCACATTGTCTATCACATTTTCCGTCTACTTTGGAGATGGACTCCTTAGTTATTTTGATTCTCCCTCTGTACTCAGCTCTGGTGAGGCCGCTCCTTGAATCCTGTGTTCAGTTCTGTGCCCCTCACCACAAGAAGGATTCTGAGGCTCTGGAGCGAGTCCAGAGAAGAGCAACGAAGCTGGTGAAGGGGCTGGAGAACAGGCCCTAGGAGGAGCGGCTGAGAGAGCTGGGGGTGTTTAGCCTGGAGAAGAGGAGGCTGAGGGGAGACCTCATTACTCTCTATGACTACCTGAAAGGAGGTTGTAGAGAGGAGGGAGCTGGGCTCTTCTTTCAAGTGACAGGGGACAGGACAAGAGGGAATGGCCTCCAGCTCCTCCAGGGGAGATTTAGGCTGGAGATTAGGAGGAAGTTTTTCACACACAGCCCCTACCAGGCTCCTGGGTTCTGTGGGGTGAGCGATGCTCAGCACGGGGCCAGCAGAGATGTCCCGGACCCCACTGCCCTCCGCTGCCTCCTCTCTGGTATCTCTCAGGGACCTGTCATTTGTTTCAGTAACGGCAGGATGTCTGGAGTCCCTGTTACATTAATTATCTCTACTTCTCTATTAGACATGCTTAATTAGCCAGTGTTCACACATGGAGGTCAACACTGGCACACGGCAGTCCGAGTGCTGTCGACCTTTCCTGTGCTGGCACGTCCCTGCATCACCTGCTGCTCTGCACAGCCCCTGCCATGTCCTGGGCACGAGGACCGTGCCAGCAGTGACCCTGGCGATGCGGAGCCTCCTGTTGTGGGCAGCAGGGACCCCTTTCCCATCCCCACCTGCTCGTGGTCCAGCCCAGGACAGTCCCAGCAGCTCAAGAGCAGGGATCCACTTTGGAGGAGCAATATTTGCTCATCCTGCTCGAGAATGAAGTCTCAGCATCACCGGCAGCAGAGCTCACCCATCTTCCCCAGGTGCTAAAACCAGGGAACAGTGGAATTCTGCATCCCCCAGCCCCGTTTCCCAGCCAGTCTTGGGATGCCCCCAGGAGAAGCAAGCTTTTCCTCCTGCTCTGTTACAGCTCAAGGCGTTTGTTTACTCCATACTGAGATAAATCCAGCCAGCGTCCAGGGAGGTGATTCTCCCTCTGTACTCAGCTCTGGTGAGGTCGCTCCTTGAATATTGTGTCCAGTTCTGGGTCCCTCACCACAAGAAGGATGTGGAGGCTCTGGAGCGAGTCCAGAGAAGAGCCACGAAGCTGGTGAAGGGGCTGGAGAATAGAACCTATGAGGAGCGGCTGAGAGAGCTGGGGGTGTTTAGCCTGGAGAAGAGGAGGCTGAGAGGAGACCTCATTACTCTCCACAACTACCTGAAGGGAGGTTGTAGAGAGGAGGGAGCTGGCCTCTTCTCCCAAGTGCCAGGGGACAGGACAAGAGGGAATGGCCTCAAGCTCCACCAGAGGAGATTTAGGCTAGAGATTAGGAGGAAGTTTTTTACAGAAAGGGTCATTGGGCATTGGAATAGGCTGCCCAGGGAGGTGGTTGAGTCACCTTCCCTGGAGGTGTTTAAGGGACGGGTGGATGAGGTCTTGAGGGACTTGGTTTAGTGTTTGATGGGAATGGTTGGACTTGATGATCCGATGGGTCCCTTCCAACCTGGTTGTTCTATGATTCTATGATTGACCTCACGAGGCCCGAGTGACCGCGATGTGACGTGAGTGAAGAAATGGAGCTACTGGGTGGCTTGGGGACCAGCCCCATCTCCCTATAAGCACCGCTTCTCCTCCTCTGTCCCCTCTGCTCTGAAGGTCCTGGTCCCATCCTGCCACCAGGCAGGTGCCTACTGGGCACCAAAACCAGAAGTGCAGCCAGTGCTGGAGGGAGCAGCTTGTGTGGCAAGAAGCAAGGGTGCGTGGAGAGGTCACTGCTATTTCAGGGTGAGCCCAAGGACTTCAGAGGGTGCAAAGCCAACGTCTGCCGGCATCGCCACAGCCCTGTGCCTCCAGCCAGCATCTCCCACCTCCCCATGGACTGACCTCCCAGCCAAGGCGTTTCCCTCCTCATGGGGTTGAATCCTGCTCATGTCTTCTCTTCCCACTCCCTGCAGGGCCGTGCCTGTGACCACTATGGTATCTACCACACCAGCCCCACGCTGGGCAGCCTGGCCAAGCCCGTGGTGCTCTGGACCCAGCAGGATGTGTGCAAATGGCTGAAGAAACACTGTCCTCATAACTATCTCATCTACGTTGAGGCGTTCTCTCACCACGCCATCACAGGTACTGCAGACACCCCCATTTAATTCCCAGCACTAATTGTCATTAGGATGGGCAATAGCTCTTTGGAAGTTCATGGTCTGGAAGGCAGATGTACCTCCCATTTCTGTCCCTTCTCCCCATCCTGGAAAACTGCCAGGGGGAGAGGGACATGGGGGTGCTGGTTGACAGTCGACTGAACATGAGCCAGCAGTGTGCCCAGGTGGCCAAGAAGGTCAATGGCATCCTGGCTTGTATCAGAAACAGTGTGACCAGCAGGTCCAGGGAGGTCATTCTCCCTCTGGACTCAGCACTGGTGAAGCTGCTCCTTGAATCCTGTGTCCAGTTCTGGGCCCCTCACCACAAGAAGGATGTTGAGGCTCTGGAGTGAGTCCAGAGAAGAGCAATGAAGCTGGTGAAGGGGCTGGAGAACAGGTCCTGTGAGGAGCGGCTGAGAGAGCTGGGGTTGTTTATCCTGGAGAAGAGGAGGCTGAGGGGAGACCTCATTGCTCTCTACAACTACCTGAAAGGAGGTTGTAGAGAGGAGGGAGCTGGGCTCTTCTCCCAAGGGACAGGGGACAGGACAAGAGGGAATGGCCTCAAGCTCCGCCAGGGGAGATTTAGGCTGGAGATTAGGGGGAAGTTTTTCACACAGAGGGTCATTGGGCATTGGAATAGGCTGCCCAGGGAGGTGGTTGATTCCCCTTCCCTGGAGGTGTTTAAGGGACGGGTGGACAAGGTCCTGAGGGACTTGGTTTAGTGTTTGATAGGAATGGTTGGACTCGGTGATCCGATGGGTCTCTTCCAACCTGGTTGTTCTATGATTCTCTGATTCTGTGATTCTATCCCATGGCAGGAGGCATCTGCCACCAGGGTGAGCTCTCTTTAAAATGAGAATGAGTTGCCATGGAGAGACTGTTGTTTATAAGATGGAGAAGAGTCTTCTCCTTGCCTGGATTAATATCATAGAGTCGTCGAATCATCAAGGTTGGAAAAGACCTCTAAGCTCATCCAGTCCCACCTCAGCCCACCCCCTCCTGTGCCTGATAACCATGTCCAGAAGTGCCATGGCCGCATGTTTTTTAAATGCTGAAAATATTTGCAGAAGAGGAAAGATCTCTGATCTTTGAAGTTGTAAATGTCTTCATCCAGGTTTGAATCCTCCCAGCGAAGTCTCTGGAGGAGAATAACCTCTAGGACATGCTACCACTCCTTTGTCCCCTGGGGACTCTGGATTTGACCCCTATGTATGAGCATCGTCCCTAAGTGACCACGATGTGTACACGGCCAGGCAGAGCTCTGCCAGGGCCAGGAGAAAGCAGCAAGGAGGGGAGCGCAGAAGCTGCCTGCAAGGGATGCAAAGCCCTAATGCAAGAGCTCAGCCAGCCCTTGCGTGGGCAACAAAGGGAGCATTAGCAAATGTACACTGGGAAACAAGGACAAAAGCTGGTTTTAAATCCCTTGTCTAATAGCCCCCGGACTGGAGGAGAGTGGCTCACCAGGGATGGTGGCGGCATCGCTAATGCGTTTTGATGGGTACCCCTGTTCCCCCCGATGGGCAGCTCAGGCAGGGACCGTGCGCTTGAAAAAACATCTCCTGATGCAGAAAGTGGAGTGGAGAAATGGAAAACTCTTGCCTTCAGGGGTGGGTTGCGTGATTGCTGGAGTCAGTACCTGGCTTGAGGCTGGAGACCTCAAGCTGCTCTCTGAAAGCACTTGCAAGGCTTCTCCATCCCTGTGAGTCCAGGTGGTGAAAGAGCATTTTAGGCTTTCTTCCCTTTACCCCTCCTTACTCTCTGATGAAGATGGGCTCCCATTTGAATTGCACTTTTACGGTGTCCCCACCACACAAGCCGGGCACTGAGCAATCCTACGCTTGCAGGTCGGGCACTGCTGCGGCTCAACGGGGAGAAGCTGCAGCGCATGGGGATCATTCACGAGGCGCAACGGCAGGAGGTCCTGCAGCAGGTCCTGCAGCTCCAGGTGCGCGAGGAGGTCCGAAACCTGCAGCTGCTCAGCCAAGGTAGGGCTAGCGGGAGGCCGAGGGGGAGAGAGGCTGTGAAGCTGAACCCCAGGGAGGTTGTGCCTGACCTGCAGCCATCCGGACAAGGAGAGCAGCAGCTGGGGGGCTGCCAAAACCAGAGGCTCCCACCTGCACATCACTGGTGAAAATGCAGCCCATGCCGTGGCTGGGATGGGGTGTGGAGCACAGACTGAGGTGCACAGGGATGGGGATGGGGTGTGGAGCACAGACTGAGGTGCACAGGGATGTGCTGTGATGCTCTGGGACGGGTTGTGGTGTGCAGGTTGTGGCACACCTGGGTCGGTCGTGATGAAAAGGCATGGGTTGTGGTGTGCAGGTTGTGGCACACTTGGGTCGGTCGTGATGAACAGGGATGGGTTGTGATGCACATCCCTGGTGCACAGGGATGGGGTTTGGTGCATGGACTCTGTGGCAGACGGATGGGTCAAGGCGCACAGGGATGGACTGTGGTGCACCCGGAAGGGTTTGTGGTGCCCAGGCTGTGGTGCCCAGGGGTGGGTTGTGATACACAGCACAAAATCCATTAGTGGCATTTTGCAGGGAAAGGACAGGATTCTCCGGGGCTGGCAGTGAGTAAGCTGGAACGTGCCACCCTGAAGGCTGTTTATTCCTTCCTCTCCTGCCTTGTTCCAGCTTCTTTTGGAAATGTCTCCTAGCTGATCCATCTGTTTGGCAGATTGTACCAACACTGTGAACCGAGCACCTCTGGGATGGGCTGTGCATCGCCGATATGAGACCTGAACCACACGCTTGGAATACGAAGAGACAGCTTCCCAGCCACGCCGGGGCTTCTCTCCTTCCTCTTCTTTCTCTTTCCTTTTTATGAACACGTTTCAGTGCAGAGATGAGAGGTTTCCTCCAGCAGATGTGGCTCTGGGCTGGAGCAGAATTAGCAAAACAGATGCTGGGACAGATGAACTTTTGTCCACCTGAGCCTGATGGTTCACAGGGACTGAGATGGAAAAAAGGAGATGATGACAGGCATGGCTCAGCACTGTGGATAAATCAAGCACGATTGTTCCCGGGACAGGTCAGAGCCGTGCACAGGACGGTGAAGCCTTACATACATGGGCAACATCCCAGTAACCAGCAGCTCGTGTCCTTACCTGGGAGCTTAATTAGGGAGCTTTAGTTTTTCTCTTTGGACTGATAACGTTATCAGCAGCAAACAAGATGACCGAAACTGAAAGCGGGGCCAATCGACCAGCGCCCAGCTCCACATGGTGAGTTAAAAAGGGAGCTGAGTCATCTGAGCTGGAAAATCCAGGAGGAGAGGCAGGGGGGATGTGCCAGGAGGATGCTGTGGTCCAGAGGAAGCTGTGCCAGGAGCTTGTTCTTCATCCTCCCTCGTTTGCAGGCAGACAGGGCCGATGATACAGGGTGGAAGCAGCCAGGGCTGCTGCTGGGTGGTGCTGGGTGCTGCCAGGGGTGAGGCTGGAGAGGTCTGGGTGCTCCTGCAGCCCAGCCAGGATCCCTCCTTCGCCCTCTGTGCTCCCACCAACTCTTTGCAGAGCTCCACTCCTCTGGGCATTTGCAAATGCTCATCCCAACCTCCTGCCCAGGGGCTGGTGATGGTGCCACTGAATCCAAGCACCGTCCTGCTGTCCCAGCTCCCCATGAAGGTGAAGCAATGTTTACAGTTACACCTCCACCACCACCAAACTTCCCTGTCCGGAGCCACAGACCACTCATGCGGGCAGGTAAGGAACAACAGTGCATCAAACTGATGGTTTGAGGGCAGGGTGGATGCTGCCACCTCCCCACACGCATGCCGTCCAGTGTTGAGGGCAGGGCTGGGGGATGGTCCCAAAACGGCAGCATCCCAAAGCCCCTGGGGCATCGGAGCTGGCAGGGATACAGGGGAAGGTCGTGATGTCCCCCCAAGCCGGGTGCCAACCCACCCGCCTGCTCCTCTGCCAGTAATAAAATAAGAGACTGTTATTTTAACTTGCTGCTCTTCTGACTCTTCGCATGCCTGAACCTGCACCTCGAGCTTGGCCCCTCCAGCTCTTCCCAGGGATGCTCAGAAGATGTCTACAGCCTTAAATCCCTTGGGACAAGCACTTCCATGGGGAGCAAGGGTCCTTCTGGACAGCCCTGCAGGAACAAGCCTCAACCTGCGGGTTTGTTAGTTTTTAAATCCCACCCCAGCACCACAGAACCTGCAAATCTTTGCCAGTGGGTGGTAGACGGGGTGGATTTGGGGTCATAGTCACCACCCTAGCACAGGCAATGGCTCATGGCAAAGTAAAGGTCTCCAAAGCTCACCTGTGAGCAGCATTACCTGGCTAAGGAGCTGTGCCACGTGGGCTGGGACAGTGCAGGGCTGCCGCCAGGGTTAAGGCAGTCAGCAGCACAGGCTGGGGTAGCACAGCCCGATGGCATCCCTGCTCCATCACAGTGACACTTCTCCCCACTGAAGGACCTGGAAGATGTCCACAGGAATGGAATTGAAGAGGAGCTGAAAACGAGTTGTTTGCACCCCAAAACAGCTAGGAAAATGGTGATTACTCCAAAAGGGGTTTTTTTGTCCTGCTCTGAAATCCCTGAGGGAAACTGTCCCCAGAGTCCTCCAGGATGTCTCGAGGTGTTGACGGGCATAAGGAGATGCAATGCCCTAGGGATTCCCCTCTAGGACTTGGAGGGCTGGAAACTCAAGGCTTGGAGCCTTAAGCACTGACTGATGCTGGGCGGTGGTTTCAATCCAGTACCTAGTTTGGGGCTTGGGGAAAGATGTGATGGGGCTGAGGTGGGAGCACAAGGGGCTGTGGGGTGTCCAGGGAGCAGGTAGCAGCTACTGTGTGTCTGGTTCGGGTGAGGAGCATCGTTAGAGGGAGATGCTGAGCTTCTCTCCACTGGTTTCTCCAGGTACCAGCTCCAGGCTGTGCTCAGACAGCAAGCTGGTGGTGCCAAGTTTGAAATGAAGCTGGGGTGCAGGGAGTGGTGCTGGGGCTGTCCCTGACCCCCCTGCAAAGACAGGGTCCCCCAAAGCCCGGTTGCCCCTTGCTGTGCTCCCAAGGGCACGCTTGGCCGTGGGGCCACCCTGCATGCCATGTCCACCCATGTCCAGCTGTGCTCTGGCTCCCTCCAGCTCCTCATCCATACGGAAGAAAGGAGCCACCGAAATAGGAAGGAACCCCACTAGTGCACTCAGCCAGAGCCTAAAGCACAGCTTTGGGGTGTCCCTCTGACATCCACCTGCTGAGCCCTAGCAGGACAGAGCTGGAGAAACAGAGAGAATAGATGTTGATGGGGCGGAGGGTGTGCCAGCTGCACCAGCATCCTGGTGGGGATGGTGTTGGTGAGAATGGAGCCTCCTTCCAGCCAGGCTCTGGACCACAGCTCCAGCTCTGGACCAGTGTCTGGTGCCTTCACCTGAGAGGCACCCAGGGCCGGATTCTGCCCAGGGCAGCAGGGTCGTATCTGAAGCAGCTCTGAGCATGTGTTTGTCTTTGGTGGCTCAAGCACACAGCAAAATCCACCTGCCCTGTCCATCCCATGGGCTCCAGCGTGAGCACCAGGGCTGCACTGGGACCCCTGGGTGCCAGAGGGAAACTTTGGCCAAGCAAGGAAAATACCTTACATTTGTCTAACACTCATCCGCCTGCGGTATTTCAGGCACTAACCCAAAACAAACACCACCAGACAATGAAACGCAGATGAATCAGGCTCAGATTCATGCAATATTAAAACCAGACAACAATTAAACTAAACCGAAAACACTAGCAAGATTAAGTCAATCCCAAGCAGTGAGCGGGAGGATGGTGGAGGGAGCACCAGGGTGAAGGGACTGGAGACGGTAGCTAACGGGGAGAACACAATTTTGCCGTCTCTTATCAGCTTTTTCTGCTCATGGTGATTTTTTGCAATAAGCAGGAGAAAGCACTGCTGCATCAGAACTAATCATGGAATCATAGAAGCATGGACTGCCCTGTCCCAGGTGCAGGACCTTGCACTAATATTCTAGTGTAATAAAGGAAAAATCCAGCAGCACTTTGCACTGGGGGAGGCAGTTTGCAGATTCTAGCAAGATTTTCAAGCAGGAAAGGAAAAGCCAACAGTTGCACCTAGAAAATGTATTCCTAATTTCTTCAAGTAATTACTGAGCCCAGCTTGATGACACAGATACCTCCAGCTCTGAAACGCTGCTGATTGCATCTCTGATTCAGGAAACCGTCGCTGCTCCCCCGGTATTGAAATTTTTGCTCAGCTATGAGCACAGCCTGTGATTTCCCTGGCTGCACCGGGTTCAGGGACACGGTTTGCTGAGCAGAGAGGGACAGCAGTGCCTGCCACCAGCTCTGCTGAACCGAGGCCAGTTTGAATCTGAACACTAGTCCCCAGTAGATTACACGCTTGATCTAATTAGGTGTCTGTCCTTCCATCAGGTGTCCAGGGGGGAATAATAAACCAACTCGAATCATCGCCCTTCTGGTGCTCTCAGGCAGCTCTTTATGAAGTTTCTAGCACTGGAGAATGCATCAGAGCAGGATGGCAGGCAAGAGAGGAGGAATTCCAGTTCCTGGTGGCAGATGCCACATGTTGGGGCCACACAAGCGCAGGAAAGGGGAGCAGGATGCGTGGGGTTATAGGGCAGAGCAGCCTGGTAGGGCTACATGGGTGTTGGTGGAAATCAGAGCATCCCGGGGAGCCGTGGGCTGGGGAAGATGTCAGTGCATGGACAGGGGTACAGTGCTCCAATAGGCACATCCCAGTGCTGGTTAAGCTCCAGTTGCCTTATCCCAGAGCCATGATGCCCATCCTGGCCTCCTGGTGCCAGAGAACAAGGCAGGGCTTGGGGACACACAGGGTCTCGTGGTGATCTCAGCAGAAACTTTCTGCCCCAGCATTTCCTCGCTGCGCATCCAGGACTAATCAATCTTGATTCATTGCTAATGAACTTGAGAACAGTGTTGGGAATGGATCAGGTGCCACTCAGGGTGAGATGGATAATATAATTAAGATTTCCTCAAAGGTCCCGTCTTTCTTACCTTGTTAATTAAGCTGATGCGGGGCCTTCCATGCAGAATGCATAATGAGAGGCTGCTGGCACCAGAGCTGGCTATTAGCAGGAGGTGATGCCAGGGAAACACTGGCCTTCACTCCAGAGCTGAGGATATTTTGGGGTTTGGATCCCTGGAGTGGCCAAGAGCTGGTCTCTGATGAGACATCACCACATTCTTTGCACCACAAACGCATTTGGACTGTACAGGGCAAAGCACAGGATTGCAGGTGGAGATGGATGGGACTGGTTGAGACCACAGCAGAGCTTGTGTCTTCCTAAAGCATCGACCGTGGTATGGGGAGCAGGGAAGCGCTTGCAGAAAGCTGTGACTTGTTCCATGGCCTCGAAGAGCAGCTCTCATGCCGCAGTGGAGTTTGCAGGATGGGGAGAAGGAAACGCTGCTCCACTCCTGATGGCCCAGGCACATTTTTTGGTATTTGCAGTCTGGTGGTGCCTTACGACAATGAATTAATGGCCTCTTCATAAGGGCGACAGTTCCCTTAATTAGAAAGTATCGGAGCAGGGATAATTGGTTCATTCCATTTTTCCTCCCTATATTACTTACTTTATTTTGGGTCCTCATCCTCAGCTCCTGGATGCCTGCTGAGAGCTCTGACTCGCCAGGGCCAGAAATGCTCCCAGGGCCAGTGGGTGCGATACGGAGCTGGGAGGATGGAGAGGGGTGGGTGCAGGTACAGCTGCAGAGCTGCTACATTTCATAGAATCATAGAATCATAGAACAACCAGGTTGGAAGGGACCCATCGGATCTTCTAGTCCAACCATTCCTATCAAATTTGCCAGGGCAGCACTATGTGTGCAGCCATGCCAGGTGCCAGCAGGGTGGGAACAAGTGGGAGATGGCAAGGATGCTGCTGTAAGGTCTCCAGGCTGAACAACCCCAACTCTCTCAACCTGGCCTCAGAGCAGAGGTGCTCCAGCCCTCAGACCATCTCCACGGCCTTCTCTGGACCCCTTCCAACACTTCAATATCCTTCTCACGTTGAGGATTCCAGAACTGGACACAGGATTCTCAGTCTCACTCCCTGCTGCTCTCCGTGGGGCTGTGGGTGCCCCAAGGACCTGACCCCTCCATGCTCAGGGCTGGATCCCTGTGCGAGATGCCCCCCATGCCAATACAGCCCCGTAAATAACAAATCACACCCCCAGAGATGCTGGGAGCTTTATTTCTCTCCGCAGGCAGGAGTGTTTCCTTGCTAACCTTTCCTCCTTGCACTGCAGCCATTTTGCTTTCTCGCAGTATCTAAAATTCAATCTGTTAGGATTTTCTCTCACTCCCCCCTTTTTTTGCTTATATTTGCTGAGTGTGCTCAAGCACAGGGAGGGGGGAAAAAAAATAAAAAGCTATCAGCATCATTCACGGCTCACACAGCTCATCGTAGGCTCCAGTTTCCAATCAGAGGCCCAGGCTGCGGAGCCAGCGCGTCGAGGAGGAGGAGGAGGGCTGGGGCTGCTGCACAGCCCAGCAGCGATTCCTTCTTTGTTCGCTCCACTTCAGCCAAACCAGCCACTGCACAGTCCGTCCTGAGGATGCAGGAGTGCACAGACAGTTCGAGGGGTTTTGCCACTCCTGATTCCAGGGAAATGTCTGAGCAGGTTTGCAGACTCTGGACCTGGCTGCGATCCTTTATCCCAGGACAAAGTCCTGGGAGATATGAAAGGGTCAGGTTCCTCACCCTGGATCTGAGCATCAGGGGACAGGACAAGAGGGAATGGCCTCAAGCTCCACCAGGGGAGATTTAGGCTGGACATTAGGAGGAAGTTTTTCACACAGAGGGTCATTGGGCATTGGAATAGGCTGCCCAGGGAGGCGGTTGATTCACCTTCCCTGGAGGTGTTTAAGGGAAGGGTGGATGAGGTCCTGAGGGACTTGGTTTAGTGTTTGATAGGAATGGTTGGACTCGATGATCTGATCGGTCTCTTCCATCCTGGTTGTTCTATAATTCTATGATTCTACGATCACAGTCATGCTCTTTTGTTGCTTTTCTCTGAGGCAGGTGCACAAGGCTCAGCAGACCTGGGTTGAAGCTTTGGCTCCCAGTCCCTCCCAGTCCAATGCACTGAGAATCCCACAACCCTCTCAGCAGAGATGTTGGTGTAAGCACACAATCCCATGTACACAGCATTTAGCAGAAGTTTTTGCGATCTCTCCAGAACCAGCAGAGTGTGGAAGAGGCTCTACAAACGCAGCATCCATTTTATTCTACTAGTGTTAATGATTGGAAAGGCACTGCTGCAGCCAGCAGGGTTCCCTCAAATCGGGGGCCAGAGCACCAGGGAATCACTGCTTGGCACATGTGGCCCTGTCCCCCTCAACGGCACCAAGATGGTCTGTGAGAAGGAGCTCTCATCCACAACTCACTTGTGCAACGAAACCATGATACAAGAGAAGACGCGATGGTTCCCTGGGAGCATGCGGAGGAAGGCAGCACTGCTGTCCCCACCACTTTTTCTGCACTTTTGCCATCCCCAGCACAGCGTCTCCACACCGATACAACCCTGTGCTTGAAACAAAGCGCTCCTCAGCATCTATTCTACATTTGCTCTTCTTTTCAAGTCCATTCCTTGGCCCCTTCCCCTCCACTCAGCGAGGCCTGAAAATAGCAACTGAAGCTGGTGAAGAGGCTGGAGAACAGGCCCTATGAGGAGCGGCTGAGAGAGCTGGAGTTGTTTAGCCTGGAGAAGAGGAGGCTGAGGGGAGACCTCATTACTCTCTGCAACTACCTGAAAGGAGGTTGTAGAGAGGAGGGAGCTGGGCTCTCCTCCCAAGTGACAGGGGACAGGATGAGAGGGAATGGCCTCAAGCTCCACCAGGGGAGATTTAGGCTGGAGATTAGGAGGAAGTTTTTCACACAGAGGGTCATTGGGCATTGGAATAGGCTGCCCAGGGAGGTGGTTGATTCCCCTTCCCTGGAGGTGTTTAAGGCAAGGGTGGATGAGGTCCTGAGAGAATTGGTTTAGTGTTAGATAGGAATGGTTGGACTAGATGATCCGATGGGTCCCTTCCAACCTGGTTGTTCTATGATTCTATGATTATTTCAGAGATTCTGTACCTTGACCAGCCCACAGCAGGTTGCTCTCCAAACCTCTTTATGACCCCATGGGTGGTCAGGATCCCCATCATCTCCCTCTCACCCTCACCTTGCTCCTCAAGATGCAAAACTGCCTTTGCAGGTGCAGAAAAATGAACCCAGTGGCACTCCTGCACACACGTGTGCACGCACACACGCGTACCCAGCACAGCTGTCAGGATGGAGGTTGTGGTGAGGTGGGTGTTGATCTCTTCCTTTTGATAGGAATGGTTGGACTAGAAGATCCGATGGGTCCCTTCCAACCTGGTTGTTCTATGATTCTATGATTCAACCAAGTGAAAAGTGATAGGATGAGAGGAAATGCCTCAAGTTGAGCCAGCGGAGGCTCAGGTTGGGTATTGGGAGAATTTCTTTACCGAAAGAGGGGTGAAGCACTAGCAGAGGCTGCACAGGGCAGTGGCAGAGTCCCCATCCTTGGAAGGGCTCAAAATACATGGAGACCTGGCATTTTGGGACATGTTTTATCAGGCATGGGTGTGCTGGGCTGGTGTTTGGACTTGACGATCTTAGAGGTATTTTCAAATCTTAACAATTCTATGATTCTACCATGCAGTGGGGATGGGCGAAGGCGCCTGGGCACCACCTGCAGCCTGACAGGGAGGAGGAGATTTTGAAGGCGTTGAAGATGCCGCTTGGTCCCAGCCTGCACATGAAAGCCCTACCAGGCAGCTGCCTTCCTGCCCGCTGCAGGTTCACAGCTCTCGGCACGCAGACAGCTCCTTGGCTGGGAAGCAAAGCTGCCTGGATATGCCTCATTTTATACAAAGAAGGTGGGCTGTGCCCGTCCCTCCCACCCCGCTGATCACCCTCCGCTCCGCCGATAATAATACCTAGCAATTACACAAAGCTTTCCCTGCTCTCTGCAGACATTAATTAAGCTCTTTTCCCCGCAACAGAGACAAAAGAAGGGGACCGCGGGGAAACTCCCAACTTGGGTTGGTTTTTTATACTTCAATTTTGTGTGGCTGCACCACGGGGCCTCCTGATTCCCGATGGCACCACACGAGCCACGTGCAGGTGATGGTCCTGCGGGGCAGCCCTGACAGCAATTGGTCAGTCTGGGTTTTGCTCTCACATAGCAGAATTTGTCTGATTTTCCCTATTTCTAAGAAGCTACGGCCACTTGGATGGTGATGCTGGGTCCTGGCACCGGTAACCACCTTCCCAGGTGCCACCAGCTCTGTGGGGGTGACACTTTGAGTGAGAGCTGGGAAACAACCATCCCGCAAGCACCGTGCCTTGTCCCTGGGACAAAGGGACCTGGACCCTCTTCTCAGTGGCCTGCACCCCAGGGGATGGAGAAGGGATGGGTGGGAAGAGCCATGGGCAGGACACTCTGCCTGCAGCCTGGAAGGGGGGACAACAGGCAGGACAACTTGGAGGGGAGGATGATAGGCAGGACAACCTAGAGGGCAGGAAGACAACCTGGAGGGCAGGACAAGAAGGACGACCTGGAGGGGAGGAGAACAACCTGAAGGGCAGGAGGATAAGCAGGGCATGCTACCTGCATCCAGAGAGGCAAGGATGACACACAGGGCACCTCAGAGAGGAGGTAGGGCACCCGTCTGCACCCTGCAGGGCAGGATGACAGGCAGGACACTCAGGAGGGCTGGAGGACACCCTGGAGGGGAGGAGAACGTGCAGGATGGCCTGGAGGGGAAGATGACAGCCAGAAGAGCTTGCTTGCCTCCTGGGATGTGGGACAAGAGGCAGGACACCCTGGGGAGGCAGGATGACAGGTGGGACAGCCTGGAGAGCAGAGAAACAAGCAGGACACCCTGCCTGCACCCTGCAGGGGAGGATGGCACAGAGGACACCTCGGAGGGGAGGATGACAGGCAGGACACTGGTGAGGGCAAAGCAACTGGCAGGACACACTGGAATTCAGGGGACGGGGAGCGGATGGTGCTCGCAGCAGGCAGGCCGAGTGGGCCCTTGCCCACCCCGTGGCCAGTGCTGGTGCTCTGCCCAGCCCTGCTCCTGTTCCAGGTGCCATTCCTGTTGCTGCTGACACTCCCATTCCCTTTCCCCATCCCGATCAGTTGCCATTTCCCCTCCTGTTGCCAATCCCATTCCCCCGATCCTGGTCCCGACTGCGTTGCTGCTCCTGTTCTGTTTCCGTTCCCCCACCCCTCACACTCCTGTTCCCATTCCCTTTCCCTCTCCCCTCTCATTCCCTTTCCCTCTCCTTCTTATTCACAGAATCACAGAATCACAGAACAACCAGGTTGGAAGGGACCCATCGGATCTTCTAGTCCAACCATTCCTATCTAACACTAAACTAAGTCCTTCAAGACCTCATCCACCTGTGCCTTAAACACCTCCAGGGAAGGGGAATCAACCACCTCCCTGGGCAGCCTATTCCAATGCCCAATGACCCTCTGTGTGAAAAACCTCCTCCTAATCTCCAGCCTAAATCTCCCCTGGTGGAGCTTGAGGCCATTCCCTTTTGTCCTGTCCCCTGTCACTTGGGAGAAGAGCCCAGCTCCCTCCTCTCCACAACCTCCTTTCAGATAGTTGGAGAGAGTAATGAGGTCTCCTCTCAGCCTCCTCTTCTCCAGGATAAACACCCCCAGCTCTCTCAGCCACTCCTCATAGGTTCTGTTCTCCAGCCCCTTCACCAGTCTCATAACTCTTCTCTGGACTTGCTCCAGAGCCTCAACATCCTTCTTGTGGTGAGGGGCCCAGAACTGAACACAGGATTCAAGGAGCAGCTTCACCAGTGCTGAGTACAGAGGGAGAATCACCTCCCTGGCCCTGCTGGTCACACCATTTCTGATCCAAGCCAGGATGCCATTGGCCTTCTTGGCCACCTGGGCACAGTGTTCCCTTTCCTCCTCCTCTCATTCCTGTTCCCTTTCCCTCTCCTCTCATTCCTGTTCCCTTTCCCTCTCCCCTCATTCCTGTTCCCTTTCCTCTTCCCATTCCCTTTCCTGTCCCTTTTCCCTTTCCCTTTCCCATTCCCTTTCCTGTCCCTTTTCCTTTTCCCTTTCCCGTCCCCTTTCCCTCTCCCCTCATTCCAGTTCCCCATCCTCTTCCCGTTCCCATTCCTTTTCCCTTTCCCTCTCCCCCCTATTCCCATTCCCATTCCCGTCCTCTTTCCCTCTCCCCTTTCCCCTTTCCCTCCTCTTTCCCTCTCCCCTCATTCCAGTTCCCCATCCTCTTCCCGTTCCCATTCCTTTTCCCTTTCCCTCTCCCCCATTCCCATTCCCGTCCTCTTTCCCTCTCCCCTTTCCCCTTTCCGTCCTCTTTCCCTCTCCCCTCATTCCTTCCCCATCCTCTTCCCGTTCCCATTCCTTTTCCCTTTCCCTCTCCCCCCTCATCCCTCCTCCCTTTCCCTTCCCCTTCAGTCTCCCGTTCCCGTTCTCTTTCCCTCTCCCCATTCCCCCTCCCGTTCCCGTCCTCTTCCCCTCTCCCCCTCCCGTTCCCGTCCTCTTCCCCTCTCCCTCTCCCCCCCGTTCCCCCTCCCCCCTGGCGGGGCGGGCAGTTCCCGCGCATGCGCAGCGCTGAGGGCGTCGGGCGGAGCGGGAGCGGCGCTGTTGGGGGGGCGGCGGCCGGACCCGCAGCGGCCCCTCGGGGGGGGCCCGGCCCCGCGGCGCAGCCAGGTAAGCGGCGACCCCCCCGCAGCCCGGCCCCGGCGCCGGGGAGGGCCGCACCCCGCGGGGAGAGGCCTGGGGGGGGGCTCGGCACGGCTGGGACTGGGCGGGCGTCAAAGTCCCTTCCGACCCGAACCGTTCCGGGGCCGAGGAGCGGGGGCTGCCCCGCGGGAGAGCCTCCGCGGGGCCTCGCTCGGTGTGGGTGGCAGCCAGGGAGGCACCGCGCACCCACCCAGGTGCCCGGGCAGCGGCCGTGCCCGGGGAGGCCGGGGATGCACCGCTGCCCTGCAGAGGTGCCCGGGCACCGGCCGTGCCCACGGATGCATCGCTTCCCTTCGGAGGTGCCCAGTCACTGGCCATGCCCAGGGATGTACCTCGTACCTACGGAGATGCCCAGTTACCAGGCATGCCCCACATCCTTACGGAGATGTCCGGTCACTGGCTGTGCCCAGGGATGTACCTCGTGCCTACAGAGATGCCAAGTTACCAGGGATGTCCCACGTCCCTACGGAGATGCCCAGTTACCAGGCATGCCCCACATCCTTACGGAGATGTCCGGTCACTGACTGCGCCCAGGGATGTACTACATGCCTACGGAGATGCCCAGTTACCAGGGATGCCCCACATCGCTATGGAAATGTCTGGTCCCTGGCTGTGCCCAGGGATGTACCACATGCCTACAGAGATGCCCACTTACCAGGGATGCTCCACATCCCTACGGAGATGTCTGGTCACTGCCATGCCCAGGGATGCACCACTTCCCTATGGAGATGTCCGGTCACAGTCTGCCCAGGGATGTACCACATCCCTACGGAGATGCCCAGTTACCAGGGATGCCCCACATCCCTGTGGAGATGTCCGGTCCCTGGCTGTGCCCAGGGATGTACCACATGCCTATGGAGATGCCCAGTTACCAGGGATGCCCCACATCCCTATGGAGATGTCCGGTCCCTGGCTGTGCCCAGGGATGTACCACATGCCTATGGAGATGCCCAGTTACCAGGGATGCCCCACATCCCTACGGAGATGTCCAGTCACAGTCTGTGCCCAGGGATACACCACTTCCCTACGGAGATGTCTGTTCACTGACCATGCCCAGGGATGCACCACTTCCCTACGGAGATGTCCGGTCACAGTCTGTGCCCAGGGATGCACCACTTCCCTGTGTAGATGCCCAGTTACCAAGGATGCCCCACATCTCTACGGAGATATCCAGTCACTAGTGATGACCAGCCAGGCCACGGATGCACTGGTTTCCTACAGAGATATCCGGCCACCAGCCATGCCCGGAGATACACCATGTCCCTACGGAGATGTCTGGTCACTGGCGATGACATGGGATGCCAGGGATGCACCGGTTCCCTATGGAGATGTCCGACCACTAGCCATGCCCAGAGATGCACCATGTCCCTATGGAGATGTCCAGTTATTGACCACAACCAGGGATGCCAGGAGTGCACTGGTTACGTACGGAGATATCCAATCTCCTGCCATGCCCACAGAGGCCGGTGGGAGCTTGGCAGGAGTGGAACAGGATGGCCTTTGAAGTCCCTTCCAACCCAAACCATTCCATGATTCTGTGGTGGTCTCAGGCCATTGCAGCTCATGCTGAGCTTCACCCTTCAGGGAGCGGGTGCTTCCCTATAGGAGAGCCTCACCAGGGCTTCGCTTGGCATGGGTGAAGCCAGGGTTGCACCGTGTTCCTACAGAGATAGCCGGTCCCCAGCCATGCCCAAGGATGCCAGGGATACACTGGTTCCCTGTCAAGGCAGGGAAGATGCCCTGTCACTGGCCTTGCCCAGGGCTGCTGACAATGCACTGATTCCTTATGGAGGTGCCTCGTCATTGGCCATGTCCAGCGAGGCCAGGGATGCTCAGGAGGTGCAGGTGCATCCCCTTGCTGGGGAAAAGCAGAGGTGAGGAGTGCCTGAGCCACCTCAAGCAGAAACGTCACACCACGGGAAGGGTCTTTGCACCCAGAGTAGGTCCTCAGTGGGAGCATGGTGGTCTCACACCATGGAGTAGGTGCTTCGCTATGGGAGAGCCTCACCAGGCCTTCACTTGGCATTGGTGATAGCCAGGGATGCACCACATCCCTGAGGAGGTGCCCAGTCACCATCCATGTCCAGGAATGCCAGGGCTCAACCGCTTCCCTACGGGTATGTCCATTCACAGGTTGTGCCCAGGGATGCTAGAGCTGCACCACTTCCCTGCAGAGATGCCTGGTCTCCAGACATACCCACGGAGACCAGAGCTGCAGCGCTTCCCTCCAGAGATGCCCAGTCTCTGGCCATGCCCAGAGAGGCTGGGGCTTGAGGGGCTTCAAACTCCACATGGATGCTTCTCGGGAAGCCTGTCGTGAGGGTAATTTTGCTCCCATCTCTCCCGCCAATTCCTTGTCTGTATTTCCAGGAAGTTTCTCCCGGCACGTGGCAATGGCTCTGATTCAGCCTCTGGTTCATGGGAGGGAGTGCAGCTCCTCTGACAGCAGCACCCTTTGGCATCCGTCATCCACGCTGGCATCTTCTCATCCCTACCAGAGTCTTGCCAGGCTCACTCCTCGTGCCGAGGCAGGGATGGGCAGCTCGCTGGATTTTTTGGCATTGCCTGTGTCTGGAGCTGTTGGTGAATTATTGAGGATAAGTGGAATAGATTGATTGGTGATGGCACAGTGTGTCCGTAGGAATGGGACAGTGTCAGGACTTCCAGGAGGAGTATTTGTGTTTCAGAGCCACAGGTGCTGTTTCTACCTTGCAGTCAAGTGGATGTCATGGGGCCAAGAGGGTTGCAACTGTCGCTGTGGGCCCAATCCAAGGTCATGGGCAGACATTTATATGTAGAATTATTTTCCTAATTTTCAGGCTGTGTCCGGCCCACAGAGCCCAGCAACTCTGCAGGAGGGCTCTGTCACGGAGGGAAAGAGGTGAGTGACTGGGACATTGTTGTCCTGTGTCAGTGCCAATGGAGGAGCATGTGGCTGTGGCCAGGCAGGGCTGCTGGTGTCTTGGAGTAGTGCCTTTTGGTATAGCAAGTTCCCAGGCTTCTCTCCACTCTTCCTGCAGCCACCGGCATGGTCTCTACTCATCCCATGCTGGCTCCCTTATTGACATAGGCCTTTTTTTCCAAAAGCTGGAGCAGTTTGCTTTGAAAATTCTTCTGTGAATATCTAAAAAGGTACCTAAAACCAAGCTGGAGGCTTCATCAGTGACAACACCGACAGCCTCAACTTCGCATTGCATCCTAGCCCAGCTCACAGGCAGGACTTGCTGATATCCTCCCACTGCTGGTTGCGAAAAGAGCTTTCAGCAAAAACATAATGGAAGTGTGGAAGGGCATGGGCTGTCACCTGATTACTCACTCAGAAATGAGTGAGAAGTTTGGACATTACAAAAAAAACAATGGCTCCTTTCTGCTGTCTAGCTCCAGGGTGATTCTGCTGGGATCCCTGGGGTCGTAGCGCTGGCCAGGCAGCAGAGTCTGGCTCTTGCAAAGTGGTTTATGTGACTTCTATTTTTCATTTAGCCAAAAAATAAGAAGGGGGAAAATTCAAAGCAGTATTTGGTGTGGAAAAACAAAAGACATTCAAAATGTCCTGAGCTGGCCATAAAGAATCCCTTTGAGAGGATAATTGTGAAAGGGGAGAAGGAAGTGTCCAGCGGCAGGAGCAGGGCTGAGCCAGGTGTCTCGGTGGCTTTGGGAAGTGAGCACTGGGGGTGATGCACAGCATTGCCTCGGCCCCTGTGGTTTGGGGTGCTCAGGGTCATCGATGGGGTCTGCCCTGCTTGTCACCCTTTGTGACTCGTCCTGGAGCTGCCCAGCAAGGTGGACGCGGAGGTTTTGTGGTCTGTGGTCCGTCTGATGGCCGTGATGTCTCGCCCCTTGTGGTGTGAGCATCCTGGTGGCCAGCATTCCATGTGGAAGTCCTGCTCAGCCTTCACCCAGCGCTGCCCTCCCTCCCCTCTCCCGCTGGGACGAGTGCCTGGCCCAAGGGGTGAAGCCATGGCATGATTGCGTTTTGGCACAAGCCCAGGCCGAATGAACATGTCAGCTGTGTGTGTTTCCCCTTGATTTTCAAGCACAGAGATCTTGTCGTCTTCAGCTTTTGCTTTCCTGGTATTCCCTGAGTCTTTTTATTTCTCTTCTGAGCAACTTGACTGGGGATCGCCCAGAGGACGGGGGTGGCAGGGAGCAGCACGGGAAAGAGGCTGGGACACTCATTCCCAGAGGATCAGGGGCAGTCACAGTGTCCGTGTGCATGAGAGTGGAGCCATGATTTGGGAAGGGGCTGCAGGGCCCCCTCTCTCTACCTGCTCCTACCCAGTTCCTACCCAGCTCTCCAACCAGATGAACCTGAATTAGCGGAATAAATGATGCCTGTGTTCAGCACCAAATGCTAGAGAACCTGTTGCCAAGGCAGGAATTTCTCCCTTGATCTGATTAACCTTTGTGTCCCTGCAAACAAGCACAGATGTGTCACCAGCCAAACACAGACTGGAAGCTTTTGCCAGTTCTTCTCAGAGCATCTGGGCTGCCTGTGATGGACAGTGACCAATCCCACGTGGAAAGTCCTCAGAGGCACCTCAGAAGGGACCCACGTGTTGATGGCTCGGCCGGTGGTCTAGGAACACAGGAGAAGCTGCCCAACCTCTGAGAACTGGGACAGGCGGGATAAGTCTGGATGCTCAGGGCATCGACTCAGTTGAGTTGAACAAGGCTAAGCATGATCTTGCGGGAGGGACTGGAGGTGATGGGTGAAATCTGTGTTTTAAAAAACCTGTCTGTGGGGGAGGAAGTGTTGAGCAAAGGTGAGAAGGCAGCAGTTAGCGCTTTCCCTTGTCACGCGACCAGCACCTGACCGAGACTCAGCACCACGTCCCAACCACGGTCTCAAGGCTGGATGCGGACACGGTGATCCAGGGAGTGCCCTCCCAAGGGCTCGATGTTGGAGGATTCCTTCCCCCAGAGCCTTACATGGGATCTCCTGACACATTCCCTGCCCTCAGACGTGTCTTTGGGAGGGGAGGAAGGGACCTGAAACGACCCGGGAGCAGAGCCGACCGCACCGTGCGTTTCCTCCTGGCAGCGCCGAAGCGGAGAGGTGTCCTGCCGCCCACTTCCATCCGGAGTGAGAGTGGGCCTTCTGCGATAATTCCTGATCTTCATTATTTATAGAGAAGCCAAATTGAATTATTAATACAGAAAATCCAGATAACATTAACAATTCTCAGTTTATAACAGTTTCCCATTAATAAGGAAAATTGGAAATTTATCACTACATCTGTTCATTAAAAATCACTATTTTTTTCTTTCTTTTGGTGTCTTAAATGAAAGCGGAGAAATAAACGGAGAGGAAAAGCCATTTATTCGCTGCTTCTCTGGGCAAAGCCAGCCCATAATTTTTAATAAAGTCTTTGCTGTTACGTGTGGAGGGGAAACCAGCCTATAATGAAAGCAGCTCCTCAGCCATGTCTGTGCTGTTGCTCGACCGTGGAACAAATACTCGGAAACGCATCCCATTTCTTCTCTTTGTGGGAACCTTTAAGCTGCAGGATAGTTTTCCAGTTTCCCTCCCTCCCCAGCAGCTCCCCTTGCTTGCAGCATGTGTTACTCTGGGCTCCGAGGAGTGAATTTTAACGCCTCCCCTGCTTCTTTCAGAGATGGCGGATTCCTGCGTCTGTAAAGGTGGAAGGAAAACTGCAGGCTCGAACAGACCGGCTGCCAGCAAAGAAAGCAGGATGGAGATGAGGATAAACCCGCCGGCAGAGCTGCCCAGGCTCGGTAAGGAACTGGGTTTTCTTCCCACGGGGGTGGATGGGAGAGAGGGGGTGAGGCTGGTGGCTGCCAAAATGAGGGGGTGTGAGTGCATCGGGTCTTGGCGTGGCTCCCCTCCTCGCTTCGACCCACGGCCAGGGCTGTGCTGGGCCAAAAAAGCCCTCGGAGCTGCAGAGAGCCGGTCCCCAGGAATGGGAGGAGAAGGAGGGATGGAGACGGTCCCTCCCTTTTGCGAAGCGTGTGTCTGGCTTAACGAGATGGGTGTCTCGCTGCCGATTTATCGGGTTGGTAGCTAAGTGTTCGATCAAAGGATGGAAAGGCTTAAATGAGTTCAGACCATCTGCTGTCTCCTGTGTCGTGGCCCCCGGGGTGGAGGCTCGTGAGCGGACGAGCCCCGCGGGACCCACTTGCTAAGGGCTGTCACTCTGATGGATGGCTGATTTCTCTATCCAGGAATCCCCAGGCCTAGGGAGACTTTTTTTTTTCCCCTCCTTTCTGCTGGGCAGATCCCCTGCATGGAGAGGTTTTCGATGCCTTTTTCTCGCTGGTAGCAGCCCTGGATGCCACAGGTTGCCAGGGTGAAGGTCAGACCCAGAGATGTATAGAATCAGAGAATGGTTTGAGTTGGAAAGGGCCTTAAAGATCATCAAATTCCAACCCCCGCCACGGGCAGGGACACCTCCCATTGGATCAGGCTGCTCAAGGCCCCATCCAACCTCACCTTGAAGACCTCCAGGGATGGGGCAGCCACAGCTGGGTATGGGGAGTGTCTCAGACTAGGCAGGCAAAACCGGTGGCCTTGGGGGGAAACGCCTGCACCCTAAATGTTTCCCAAATGCTGCCCTTCCCTTGAGGGGGTTGAAGCTGTTATTGCTACCATAGGGATGTAAGTTACTGCCAAGGGGAATGAACTCCAGCTGTCTGCGGTATTAAAATACCTGTGTTCAGGAGAGCGTCCTTCCCTGCGCCACATCTTGTCAGCACCTTTGAAAGTAAAAAAGCCAGTTTTTAGGCCTTCTTTCTGTTTAGATGGACTGAAAGCAGTAAGGCAGAGCGAAGGATGCTCTGTGATGAAGATATTTTGTTGTTCTCCCTAGGAAGGTGCCTGGAGGTGGAAAAATCTACCAGGATTTTCTTCGTCAGGGCTCATTAGACTTGTGGGGACTGGTGAGACAAGGCCCTCTCCTGCAGTCACTTTGCTGGACCCCTTTGGATGCAGCAGCCTGGTTGTCACAGTGTGCATCCTTTACAAGCCAGTTCTTGGTCAAAAGAAGCCTCGAGCCTATCAGAAGAGAAGCCATCCCTGTCCCCATTGTTCCCCATGTTCTTGTCGCATCCCCTGGACCAGTCTCTTCTGCCAGCCCTGCAAAGGGGAAGGGGCGTTCCTGTCCTCCACAGCCTGCCCAGGGCCCAGCATGCTGACCTAGATGCAGATTTCTCTTCTGAAGTAGCATAGTTGTTGAAGAATTTCTTCCAACCCTAATGGAAGAATGGTTTTCCAAAGCTGTGCTGAAACTGCTCTGTGTGAATGAAAGGAGAGGGGTCAGGAAAGTCTGGGAGAAGCAGCCGCCCCCTGTGCAGGTGTAGGGTCGGGGCACTGAATTGCAGGGGAGCTGGCACTGCCTTCCAAAAGGGAATCTCCATCCTTGCCAGGGCCAGGGCATGTCAGCCCAGAGTCAAAGCAGAGTGAGGGAGCCGGCCAGACAGCAGAATCGCCAGGACGGCGGCTTCTCCGGCACGGTTAGTTGGACAGCAGGAGACCTGTGCTGCGTCTGTTTGCAGGAAATGCAACCAGTGACAAAGGCGAAGGCAGGAAGAAAGGACGACCCAAGGCCGAGAACCAGGCGCTGAAAGACATCCCCGTAAGACCCTGCGCACTCTGATCCGCGGTGCCTGCCTTGCCTTGCTCTCTCTGACTTGCCTTGCTGCATTGTGCGCTCCAGCCAGCCCTGCTCTGGGGCTAAACCCGCCTTCCCGGTGGTTTCATCCTCAGAGGAGCCTTGTCTTGGCCCCAGCAAGATCTCAGCCCCTGAATCCCCTCCCTCTGGGCACCCAGCATCCTCCAAAACTCTGATGGGGATTAGTGTCCCTCCTTCAGCCTCCCTTTCTCAGGACCATTCCCACATGAACTGGATTCTCTCGCAGCCACATCAGGTTTGGCTAATGACCCAGCAGCCCCGACGAGGGGTGATTTATTCCCTGCAGAGTTGTGCAGTTTAATTTTTAATTCCTGCACGGTAGCGTGGACAACACACAGAGCAGTTTGTCATGAGAGCATGGGCATGGGGTGATTTATTGACTAAATGAAATGTGGAGTGGTTAAATCACCCGGGCGACTTCTGGCCTGATTTATTCTCCAGCCTGGCCAGGATCATGCGTGCAGGGCACAGCAAGGTAAATTCTCAGGAGGGACCATTAACCTGTAGAACCTGCAACTCTGTCCCAGCACCTCCAGCATAGTGCAAAGGGAAGGACAGGAATGATCAAAGCTCCCTTGTACCTCCGGCAGCCCTCTCGGGATGCACCAGCACGTGCCCAGTCACGCAGTGATCTTAGCTATGCCTCTGTCTCTCCCGTTCCCAGCTCCCCCTGATGAATCAGTGGAAGGATGAATTCAAAGCCCACTCCAGGGTGAAATGTCCCAATACTGGGTGCTGGCTTGAGTTCCCCAGCATTTATGGCTTGAAGTACCACTATCAACGCTGCCAAGGGGTAAGGAAACCGGAGGGCTGTGTGTCCTTTCCAGTGGCCACTTTTACCCTACCTTACCTACCTCTCGGGCCTTAAACATGGGATTGAAAAGGGGAGGACACAGATGGGCTGGAGACAGTTTGTCAAGTGTGTACAAGAGGGACTGAGGGGATTATGGGCCATCGGGAGCTGTTTGGAGAGACAGAAAGATGTTACACACAGTTTGTGCTTATGCTTGTTGATATCCATGCCCACGTGTTTCTCCCTGCTCTGCACAGGGGGCGATTTCAGAGAAGCTGACCTATTCGTGCTCATACTGCGAAGCTGCCTTCACCTCCAAAACCCAACTAGAAAAACATCGGCTCTGGAATCACTTGGACCGACCAGTGCCAACCAGCAAAGGAGAAAACAAAGTGCCGAAGGCCATCGGGAAGAGCAGCGGCAAGAAAAGGTACCAGGCTGTGGCTGGGCTGGGTGGTGATGGTGTAGAGACAGCTGGGAGAAGGGTTTGTGCCTGCCTCCATTCCCATGATCTGGACTGGCAGCGGGGGGAGAGGTGTCAAGACGTTTGTCTAACAACCCCTCTTTAAACAAGCCCTCTGTGCTTTGCCCTAGAGCTGCTGAGAGTTCAGCTTGCCCCACCATCCATCCCAAACAGGCAAAGACGGAAAAAGCCGTGACCCAGGACCATGCCGAGAACGGCGAATGCCTGGCGGAGAGTCGGGAGAGCAAGGAGTTTCAGATTGCAGCAGCCGAGGCGATGGCAGCCGCCACCCCCACGGCCAAGTCCTCCAGCGGCAAGGACACCACACAGCAGGGGGGCAGCCAGGCCTCGCTGCAGGAGGAAGACCCCGAGAGGATGAAGCACAGTAAGTTTAGAGCCTGGGGCTATGCTGGTTCGGGAGCCCGGAGAGGGGTGTCCTGCGGGAGGAGGCTCTGCTCCAGCCAGTTCTACTGCGAGTGTCTCTCTGAGTGTATCCAAGTCTTTTTACAGCATCCAGATAATTTGTGTCCCCCCCAGTTTTTTGCAATGGGGAGTTCCATAGAATCATACAACAACCAGGTTGGAAGAGACCCATCGGATCATCGAGTCCAACCATTCCTATCAAACACTAAACCATGTCCCTCAGGACCTCACCCACCCGTGCCTTAAACACCTCCAGGGAAGGTGAATCAACCACCTCCCTGGGCAGCCTGTTCCAATGCCCAATGACCCTCTGTGTGAAAAACTTCCTCCTAATCTCCAACCTAAATCTCCATGAGGACTTTAAACCAGGTTGCAGCTGTGGCAGAGGTATTATATTTCCCTAGGACCTATAGGTTTGGAAATGGGTTGAATTTCCTGCAGCATCACAAACTGCTGTATTAGCCCATCTGTCCTCGCTGAGTGTGGATATTTAAACAAGACTGAATCTGGAAAATGTGTTTTCTTAAGTACTGGGATAGGGTCTGGAGGCTCAGGCATCCAGTACCAGTGTGGGGCTGGCAGGCAGGGCCACTGTTGTCCCCGTCATGGCATGGGGAGCTTACCGCTCCAAATGAACCATCACCAGCCTCCAGAGCTCCTGAGGCTGTGGAAACCATCCTGGGGCGAGACATAGCCATGACTTCTACTGTTTGAGTTGGCATGGATAGCACTATTTCTCCTGGTTTTGTGGGGCAGGAAGCAGAGTCCTTTTGCTTTTTGGTGGAGAGGCTGCTTCACTCACAATCTCTGCATTTCACAGGGGTAAAGGCCTCCTTAAGGTGATCCACTCCTCTCACAGAGCATGTGCCCCCTCCTTGCCTTAGGATTGCTGCAGCCCCTCTGGCAGTACAGTTATTTGACCAAATTTCTCTCTCTGTTTCTCTCTTTTGAGTCAGGAAGGAAACAGAAAACTCCTAAGAAATTTACGGGGGAGCAGCCGTCCATCTCGGGGACGTTTGGCCTGAAAGGTAATCGAGGGATGACTCTGCTTGGTTGTAGGGCTGTAGCTTCTCCCTGGGGTGTTTCAGGGAAGCTCTTGCCCCAAGAGACAGCCAGCTCGGGATGTCACGCTGGAGGAGCTGATGCCTTTTACCATGACAGTGTCGTAAAGGGAGTGAAAGGCGGCAGCTGATAACACCCCTGCCTGCTCTGCTTAGGAGCTTGTCACTGAGAAATGAGGGAAGAGAGGAAAGGATCCAGGCATGTCCAGCTGTAACACAAGAGTAACGACCTGCTGACACAAGTGGGACATAAGAAACATCGTCTTGTCATCATCCCACCGTCCTGGGAAGTCACATTATTTCCAATGCCGTTGAGAAGGATTTCTGCTGCGTAGAAAGGCTGGGTGACGCATCCGTCCCTCAGAGAGTGTCTCCAGTGCTGGTTGCCCACGTTCAACAACACAAATTCAAGAGGGGAGACACGTGTTGCTGAGATATTTTCTGAGAGGAGGCTCCGAAGTTGGCTGCTTCAGCCTGATAAAGCAAGACTGAGTGGGACTTTGGTTGTGCTCCATAAATACACACAGCTTGGTACAAAGGAGGGAGGAAACCTGGAGTGTTCCTGGCATGAGAGCAACTGGGTTTGAACTGGCTGTAAATTCATTCAAACAGGGAAATAAAAAGCGGGTTTCCAGGCACTGCAGGAGGTGGCATCTTGCAGTACAGAAGGCACTCAGGGAGAGGCACTAACGCCGTTGGAGGAATTAAACACTTACGGAGGAGCAGGCTGGATCTAGTCTCTGGGATTTCCTGGCTCCTGGGAAGCCTGAGGTTGTTTCCCTTAACTTCCCCCCAGAGGCTGTGCCATAGACTGAAACATCTGCTGTGGGTTCCTGGAGAATAAGCTGGTCCTCTAGTGACCCACTGCCTCAGAAGATCCAGCAGGCGTTTGCCTACACCCTCAGCCTCCACGGGGTGGTTTGCTTCCCAAAGACAAGGCTGCTACCGCCCCAGCAAGCACTGCTGTCTCCATTCAAAGGCTGCCTTTGCAGGAGTTATGACCCATAAGGTGTGGACGTGACCCTGGCACAAGGCTGTTCAGCACATGGATTTAGGGGTGGTCGGACCCAGGGGAGAAACCCCCCTCTTCTCTTCCCCAGCCTTTCCAAAGCATCATTTGCAAGTCGTGTCTTCTATTTCTTACATCAGCCCAGGAACTACCAAGGGATTGTGCGTGGCAGCAGGAGGTTGGACAGCCCCACCACTGCCCTCAGCGTGTGCCGAGCCTCCTCCTGCTCACTTGGTCCTGCTTGCTGCAGGGAGGGTGCATGGGTGGCTGGCAGCTCATGCCTTTAGCAGGCTGAATGGGAATAGAACGCTTCGCCTGTGCAGTCATGCAGGGATGAGGCACAGATGAGGTGGGAAGCTGGATGTGCTCAGCAGAAACTGTCTGCAAGCCTCATACTCTGCCTGCATGGGGAGCCCTGCCTGCAGATTCCTCTCTACTTCACAGGCCAGTTTGGTGATGATCATCAGCAACCCAGAGGTGGCTGCACCACCTTTCCTCTTCCCTGTGTGCCTGTCACCCAGTCACCCCTTTTCTGTGCCTTCCTGACCTTTTCCAGCATCTGGAGCCAGGAGAGACCTGTGCTTTTTGTGACGGTTGTGTGCAGATCCAGGGGCAAAAGATCCTGCGGGATCTGGTGTCTGGGATCCAAAAGTTTGCCTGGTTTTCTGGAGGGAAACCAGTTCCTGGGCATTAGCTGCTGGTCAGCCTTTCCAGTGTGGGTTCACCAGGAGGAACACCACTTGTATATTCAGAATTTGTTGTAATCCTGCGTTCTAGTTTCTTGCAGAATGCCCCTTAGCCTCCTTCTTCCCCATGTTCTGCCTTGCTAGAAGCATCCTACCTGGCTTTGCTGTAGTATTTCCATAGTTCATAAAGTGTCTGGGCTGGGGGAGATGATTCTTTCTGTAAAACACCACAAGCTGTTATGATTTTGCTTGTCGGTTATGGACTTGGTCCTACACATACAGCTATGGCAGACGTACAGCCAGCTCAGTGTCCCTAGGTCACAGGTAGAGGTTGATTTTCCCCAATATATGAAACTCGATCGGAGGATTTTAAAGCAAATAGTGAATAAAAATCCTCTCTCTACAGGTCTTGTTAAAGCAGAGGACAAGGCAAAAGCTCATCGAGCCAAGAAACTGGAGGGGAGCACCAACATGGAGGAGCTGAAAAAGAAACCTCCAGGAGCTGGTGTGAAGAAGGAAACTCCTGTGCACGTACCACCACGTAAGTCTGGTGGAGGCAGAGCACAGACAGCAGGCCTTTGTGCCGCTTTGCTGCTTATCAGCTTCGCCCTGTGCTCTGCTCTGAGCTACCATGGCCCCCACCTTCACCTTGTGGTCCCCATTGTCACACTGTGGTCCCCACCTTCCTGACACAGCTCCCACCTTCCTTTCACAGCTAATGGTCCCCACGCACCTTCCAGTCCATCGGGCTGTTTTCTGGGTGAGTTTTCTGGCAGCTTTGTGAGTAAAAGCAGTGCAAAATCAGGAGCATGCAGCTCCTTCCCTTTTGAGGATGAGCAGGGGTGTGGGGACAACCACTGCTCCTAAAATACTGATGCAGCCACAACTGACACCCCACAGGGTGTCAGTTCACTGCCAGGACAGAGCACTACAAGCGCTGATTGATGGAACCAAATCCTGATTCCGCCTGGTTTTGGTGTGAGCACAATTTGGTTCAGTATCTGGGATGACAGCATTTTTCTAACACCATCTCCATGACTTACGCCAGCGCATAACTATGGGCATAATGACGTCTCCTCTGAGGTGCAGCCTATGCCCCAGCACAGGTTGCTGACTTTACTCGGGAGTTCAGGCAACAGGAGGAGTGCAGGATGTGCAAGATAAACACAGCTGCAGTGCCTTACACTACTTTCAAATTCAAATAAACGACTCTGTGATCTTGCAGCCGTGCAGAAGCATCCAAATAAACAGACTTGGCGGATTTTATTCAGACCAAGCTTCCCTTGCTGGGAGCCCAGCACTGTTCTGCTGAGAACACGGTGTGAACTCTGGACCTGGGAGCAGGTTTTGGCCTCACACATCTCTTTTTTCAGGTGTTTTTTAAGCCGGTCACATCCATGCAAATAAATACAAGCCTGGAAGTTAGCACTCCCCTAGCTGCCTGTGTGTCTGCTGGGAAGAGGAGTGCCAGGGAAGCTTTCCAGGCACACGTCCGGATGGAGCTGAGAAGCTCACCTTTGTTTCACTCCCGCTAATTGTTTTCTTTGGCAGGAGGGAGTTATTCCACACAGGGCAAGATGAGGTGGCTGAGGGCATCATCATGTTTTAACTCCCAGTGCTCAGGATACCATCGGGGTTGGAAAGGCGAACCTCCTTTTCCCCTTGAAATACCAGCAGGTCGGATAACTCTGTGTCCCAGTGACCCAGTTTGCTCAGGCAGCTGCAGGAGCTGTGGGGCAGGCAGAGCTGCAAGTGCCAGGATGGTTTTTGTCTGGTTTTGGCTTGGCCCATGCCTAGGAGAGTACTTTTTTTAATGTTTTCCAAACCGCAGTGCTTTTCAATGTAGCAAATCAAGGCATAGGACAGGGCTGTCCTCTCCAGGCAACCCAGGCAGGCTGCTGTCTCTGTGGCTGGATGTAACACCTCTCTCTTCCTCACCAGCAAACCCCGAGGACCAGTGGCAGCGAGAGATCAGTGAGAAGGGAGAAGTCTCCTGTCCAACCTGCAGCGTTATAACCAGGAAAACGATTGTGGGGCTCAAAAAGCACATGGACGTCTGCCAGAAGGTCAGTGCTTGCCTTATGCAATTATACACGTGTGGATTTTGGAGGGGAACAGATGTGCATGTGTGCCATGCTTAAATGTGTATTGGTGGTCCTAAACCCAGTTTGGGGGCTGTGTTTGATAGAGTGCTTGCTTGTTATCTTCAAAGAGTTGGCTGCCTTGCTTCCATTCAGATTCACAGAAGGATTTGGACACCTCATTCGTAGTGATTCTGAATCCCTTTGTGGTCTGGGCCCCATGCCCCAGTGTCTGCAGCAGAGTTGAGTGTTTCTAGTAGCTAAACAAGTAATCTCTAAGGCTGGAGAGATTGTTGAAGTTGTCTCTAACGCGGCCTCCTCTGGAGTCCTGGCTGTGGGATTTCACTGTGTGCCATGCCTTGCATCAGCCCAGATAAATTGTGGTTGTATGAGAGCACGTCTTGGGGAGACACCGAGCTCAGATGTGCTCGGGCAGGCTGTCAAGACAGAGGAGTTCAGTAATGGTGCAGTGAAGAATCGTCTCTCTGCCACACCACCATCCATCAGAGCACAGGATTACGTCTTCATCCGTCACCTGGCGCGGTGCAGAGCCATCGCCACAGAAAACCAATGTGGGATCGATGCCTCCTGCTTTGAAAATATGTGGCTCGGGTTTGATTCTACATTCATTTTCTGTAAATACCTCCTCAGTCTTTGCCTCGCTATTTATACAGCAGTGGGAGGTGGCTCTTCCTTTCAAATTTTGTACTGCATCCACACTGGACAGAATCCTGCCTCCTCTGACACCCTCCAGGCTTCAGTGGAGAAGGGATTTTGGCTGTTACCACTCATATCTCTTGCATTTTGGGGCAGCTCCCAAGCCAGGCAGGCTCCACACAGGCTGCATGGCCAGCTGGCCTGCTGAACCTGACTCTGATGGAGCAGTTGGGTCCATCTTCCCCACTCTAAGTAGACCTATGAGATTCAGCTGAGGAATCAGCACTCCAGCCCTAAGGATGAGTTCTTTGTCACTCTTTCCTGTGAGGCACAGTCCTCACCAGGGCTGGCAGTGCTGCTCCAGGAGCTGAAGTGCTTTGCAACATCCCTGCTGGAGCAGCTGTGGTCCAGAGAGGACAGGCTCGGAGCTCTGGGTCCATGAGCACAGGTCCAGCTCTCAGCGTTCCATGTCTGGGATGATGTTACGTCACGCCCTTCGCAAGACCCCACGGCTACAGGCACACGAATCCCCATCAGAAGTGACCCTGCCCTGCTCTCAGCTTGCTCTCTGCTTTAATGGCTTGAGTATTTCTTAGCTGGACAATGGGAAAGGATGTGCAGGCTCCTGAAACTCTCATAAAACAATGGAAATCAGTTCCTCCGTTCCTCGTCTGTCACTATGCAGTCTGCCCTGTTTGCATCAGGTTTGAAAAGGAAATAGGGATGGGGATGGTTGCAACATGCTTGAGCCCAAAGGAGGTGAGGGAAGGTATAATCTCCTTGTGTCCCAGGTGGAAGGGCTTATTAGGATATGGACACGGCTTGTTCCTCGGTGTTGTCTGGAGGAATAAATTCCAAATTAGCTGGCACTGGCATCTGGTGAGTCAAGGAGCTTTTGGCGTCGACTTTGTTAGGATGAGTGCTTGCCCTGGAACGAGATTAATGATGGAAGCGCAGGTACAATCGAGTCGTTCCCAGCTGGCTGCAGTGAGTTTAGTCTTCAGCTTCAGGATGAGGAGGGATTTGTAGCTTCATCTTCGTTCCCTCTCCAACTTCTACTCCAGGCTTGTTTGCCTGGAGAAGAGGAGGCTGAGAGGAGACCTCATTACTCTCTACAACTACCTGAAAGGAGGTTGTAGAGAGGAGGGAGCTGGGCTGTTCTCCCAAGGGACAGGGGACAGGACAAGAGGGAATGGCCTCAAGCTCCACCAGGGGAGATTTAGGCTGGAGATTAGGAGGAAGTTCTTCACACAGAGGGTCATTGGGCATTGGACTAGGCTGCCCAGGGAGGTGGTTGATTCCCCTTCCCTGGAGGTGTTTAAGGCATGGGTGGATGAGGTCTTGAGGGACTTGGTTTAGTGTTAGATAGGAATGGTTGGACTGGGTGATCCAATGGGTCTCTTCCAACCTGGTTGTTCTATGATTCTATGATTCTATGAATATAGTGAAGGTGGAGCATCAGCCAGGCAGGAGGAAGCACTGGCTCCCTGTCAAGATGTCTTGTCCCTTGCTGCCCAGAGGACTTGCCTCCTGAGCCAATGAATTCTGGTCCCTGCCCTGGCCAGAGCCATGATCTGCTCACTCGCTTTGCAAATTTCCTTGTGTGTGCGTTGAAAATAACTTCCCAGTCATTCAGGAGACCAGGTTGACTCAAGCCGAGCAGGATGAGGCTGTGGTCCTGTCCAGCAGTGTCTTAATTTCCAGCAGCCAAGGCACCCAGCAAGCTTAGCGTCTGCCAGCATCTGCCGTAGCAAAGAGGGCTGCAGAGCACAACCTGCTAATATTGGTAGATCAAAGCCTATTCTCTTTCCTAACCCTTTAACAGAAAGACTCAGGCACCGGGTCTAGATGTTTCCAGCCAGTGAGGCTTTAAATCTACATCCAAAATTGAATGTTATCCAAAAATCGGGACATGTGGATTTGATAACAGCATTCAGGATAGCAGGGAGAAAACTGTACTGCAGGCTGGGATTGGGATGGAGGACAGGGATGCAACATTTCTCGCTGAGTCCCACTGCTGGGGTAACCCATGGGGCTTATTGATGAGCAGCAGCCGCCCTAGGAAGAATGAATGGTGGTGACTTGTCTCTAATCCCTTCAGCTGCAGGACGCCTTGAAGTGTCAGCACTGCAAAAAGCAATTCAAGTCCAAAGCTGGGCTGAATTACCACACCATGGCCGAACACGTCAGCAAGGTAAGAGGGCTGAGCGGCTCTCGTCTCACACTTCATTTCCCGATGCAGATGCGGAAGATGAAGCAATCTGCAGGCTGCTTTCCTTTGTGAAGGGGGATGCACAACACCATCTCTGCAGCATTTCATGTGCTGCTGTCCAGACCTGGCTTTCCCTTTCCCCTGCTGAGCAAAGCCATTCCTCCCTAGGCAGCCAGTTAAGCTCACGGTGATCCCATGAGCAGAGGACTGGAAAAATAAAATGAGTTCAGTTCTCAGAATGGGGGAAGATTCTGTGAGTACCACGAGGCGAACTTTGAGTGGCAAAGCTCTGCCTCCAAAACTGTGCCCGCAAATCTGGGACCGATAGGTTCTGCCTTGCACAAACCTCCAAATCCAGTGTTTGTATCTCTGCTGTTCAAACGGAGCCATAAAAGTAATCATGAACAATATCTAGCAGGCACCAATTTAGATGCTGTTCTTAAAAATCAGATCATGTACATCTCTGAGGTACCAGGGCAAGGCATAACCGTGTTCTCAGTATGCTGTGTTTACCAGTTGTGACTTGTCTTTTACCTGTGCATTCATCTCCTGCTCTTCACTCTGCCTGGTGAATCCTCCGTGCTGGAACTGCTGCTGGCTTCCTTTTCTGGCCCTTTGGGTACAAACACAGGAAAGGCATGAGCAGAAGTGGCACCTGATGATGAAGGTGTTGGCATGCAGTAAAGCAGGGGGAGCTTCTCTACCGAGAGATTCCAGCCAGCCAAGGGCTGCTCCTGCAAGGCAGAGGTTTACCACCCACTCCTGGCACAGAGCACAAGAGTAAATGGTTGACTCTGTCGCTTCTGTTACTTCCTTGTTTCCAGCCTGTTCCTGTGGAAACCTCTGGACTTGGTGAACAGGAAGAGCGGGAAAGGCTGAGGAAAGTGCTAAAGCAGATGGGAAAACTGAAATGCCCCAATGAGGTACGAGAACGATTCCTGTTTCTCGTTCTGTGGAGAGGTGGAAGGAGCGAGTCCCGATGCAGAGGGACATGTGCTCTCCAGGCATCCCTTAGCACACGTTCAACTTCCCCACCTTAGCTCAGCCATCTGGGTCCCCATCCTGCTGGCTCTGTGTGCTCCAGCGATGGGGTGTGGGGCAGGTTGAGGAGCACCGAAGGGCAGGTTCTGCCTCCTGAACTCAGGAATGGGCACAGCCAAGGCTGTCCTGAGCACAGCTTAAAACTAAACCAAACCACACCAAAAAATAGTCACGAGCCGGTGGCAGACAAGTCACGAACAGGTAACGGGGCCGTGTGGCAGAGGTTTGTCCCACTGGATGCTTTGCTTTCCACCCAGGCCGTGCCTGCCCGCTGCCTTCCCCTCCTGCTGCCCTTCCTCCGTGTGTCTGTCCAGAGAGCCCTGTCGGTGTGGGGGACAGGTAGCACTGGGGATGGGACTGCTCCCCATCCCTCCGTGGCGCTGTCCTGCCTGCATGTCCCTCTTTTGGGGAGAGAGGCCAGCTGGCAACCCCTCATCACTCAGGGCAGGTTTGCAGAGCTGCTCTATGGGGCTCCTGAGGGTATGTTCCTCCCTGGAGCAAAAGCACCTGATGGTTGTGACATGGGGACATGAAGTCCCAGCCCTACTTAACCCTTCTCCCCATCTTCGTAGGGCTGTGTGGCCAACTTCTCCAGCCTGATGGGCTACCAGTACCACCAGAAGCGGTGTGGGAAGCAGCTCACTGAGGCCGACAAGCCTGTCTTCAGCTGTCCACACTGCGGCAAGAAGTACAAATCCAAGGCCGGCCACGACTACCACGTGCGGTCAGAACACACGGCCTCGGTGAGCCCCCCGGATGCCTCCACAGCCCGAGGAGCGGGGCCGTCCCCCACCGGGGGTGACTGCAGAGCTGCCGATCCTGTGGGCAGGACAGAGCCGGGCAGGGCCGGGCCGGGCAAGGCAGGTGCAGCCGTCGGACCGATGTTGTTTTCTCCCTCACATCCCACGCGCGTGTTGTACCTTGTGGTGTTGCGGGGTTGTTGAGTCACCTTCCCTGGAGGTGTTTAAGGGGCGGGTAGACGAGGCACTGAGGGACGTGGTTTAGTGTCTGATAGGAATGGTTGGACTCGATGATCCAGTGGGTGTCCTCCAACCTGGTGATTCTATGATTCTGTGAAATGGGATGCAATGTTCTTCACCCATACTAAAAGCTGTTTTTACAGAACAGAGCTATTGGAAGCGTTCAACTTCCCTGGTGTCCCCAGGGGCTGTGGTCCAGCCCACCCTGCATCCATGCTCTGCAAGGCAAAAAAACAGTGTAGGCCACGCTGTCGGCAGCAAGGAGGTACCAGCTGCTTGCCGGCACTGGGGTGGCAGGATCCGTCCCTGGGGAGCATCCTTTTCTGTTCCATTGATCCCTTCTGACAGTGCATCTGACACCAATAACTCTGTAACTCTAATAAATCGAGACAGTTATACACATGGGAGCGCAAAAGGACACACTCAGCCCGACGCGTGGCTGGTTCCTGGGCTGAGGAGGCAGGATACTCTTCCTATTCTCAGTGCAGAGGGATGCTGGTTTCTGCAGCCCCTGCCTGCACAAAGGGGATCTGCAAATGCCCAGCCCAAACCCCAGCATCCCCATCCAGACCTCACCTCTTCTCCCCTCGTCATGCCCTTCCTCACTTTGTCTCTCTTGCAGCCTCCGGAGGAGCCAGAGGTGAAGCCGGAACCTGGCCCCATAGAAGATTTCGAAAGGACCCCAAGCGGCCGCATCCGTCGGACGTCGGCCCAGGTTGCCGTCTTCCACCTTCAGGAGATAGCAGAGGATGAGCTCGCCAAGGATTGGACCAAGCGGAGAATGAAGGACGACCTGGTGCCTGAAACCAAGCGGGTGAGAAGCCTTTATTTCTCCTTTTTTCTTTTTTTTACACTAACTCTGCATGGAGCTGTTTGCATGGCCCCAGCAGGCTGTTGTATCTCCTTTTCGGTGCCTCAAATCAATTAGTCGTGATGGCAAATTTATTGCTTAAGAGCCCAGCAGGCACAGACTGAGCCGCAGTGGTTGGGAGGCTCTGTACGAGCCTGGCAGAAGCAGCTTTGCCCTTATCCCCCACCAGGACCTAAATGTAAATGGGGCAAAAGGTGATGCTATGTGGGTAGTGGAGAGATCAGAGTCCAGCCTTGAAGGTGTTGTGGAGGGAGGTCAGTTCTGCTCAGCGGTGAGGTTGGGGCTGACTGCCAAGAAGAGCGCATGAAGAGAGCAGAGGTCGGATCTGAAACGACCGCCCTTGCACTGTCAGAGAGCAAAGATGAGCCAGTGGGAAGTTCCTCCCTTCCACCGCTCTTCCTTCATCTCTGGGGACGCATCCCTGGAGGTAAGGGGCCTGCAGCATCACCAGAGCAGTGCTGGGGGGTTTCGGGCCAGATCTGGTTAAGAACCTTTTCTTTCCCAAATACCTGGTCTTGTCATTGGTTGCCAGATGCTGTCAGCTGCAGTGCATTTATAACATAAAAAAAAAATCCAGCCCAAAGTAGCTGTTTCATTTCAGATACTGGGGGAGGAGAGGTGTGGTGCTTTCTTCTTCCCGCCCCAGCTTCAGCGCTCGCATTCCTCTCTCCTCCTCAAATTGCTCACCTTACTCTTGACTTTGAGTATTTTCCCTGTGAATTGAAGGAGCAGCTGAGAGTCCCAGGCCTGGACAAGGGCCCTGTGTGCACACTGACACAGAAAAGCATCACAAAGGCCTGAACCGCTGGTGTAATTGCTCGGTGAAATGCTTTTTTGTGAGACAGGTCTTTTATTTACTGTGTAATTGTTTGACTGAGCCCCCTCTCAATGCTAAGAAACAAAGAGAATTGCTGCAAGACTGGCAGAAACAGGTTTGCATTGGAGGTGAGCAAGAGGGGAGCAGGACCAACTCCCTGGTGGCAGAGAAGGCTCTCGGTCTGGTGGCCGTGCATGGGTGGCTCTCCACGTGTCACACAGATGACTTGCAGAGGAGGTCAGTGTGGTGGGCGAATACATCTGTAGCTGTGAGCGTGTCTTTGAGCGTCTCGCGGTGCCTGTCACGTTCCCTTGACAACACTCCAATGTATAATCTGTTCCGTCTATGACATTTTTTTCTCGACAAGCGATTCTGGAAGGAGGTGGGAGGCAGATTCTACCCAGGGAGGCTAGTGGAAGCTTGCTGACTTCAGCACGCTCTGCTCGTCTCGCATCACCCAAGACTAATCTGTGTTTACAAGTTGCTTCAGTTCAGGATGTGGAAAAATAATCTCCCAACTTTGAGCGACTCAAACACACCAGCAAGCAGCCAGTTTCACCTGTTAGAGCCCCAGAAATAGCCAATTCCTACAGAACTGGCTTCAGCTCTGTGGCAGATCATAGAATCATAGAACAACCAGGTTGGAAGGGACCCATCGGATCTTCTAGTCCAACCATTCCTATCAAACACTAAACCAAGTCCCTCAAGACCTCATCCACCCGTCCCTTAAACACCTCCAGGGAAGGGGAATCAACTACCTCCTTGGGCAGCCTATTCCAATGTCCAATGACCCTTCCTGTGAAAAACTTCCTCCTAATCTCTAGCCTAAATCTCCCCTGGTGGAGCTTGAGGCCATTCCCTCTCGTCCTGTCCCCTGTCACTTGGGAGAAGAGCCCAGCTCCCTCCTCTCTACAACCTCCCTTCAGGTAGTTGTAGAGAGTAATGAGGTCTCCTCTCAGCCTCCTCTTCTCCAGGCTAAACAACCCCAGCTCTCTCAGCTGCTCCTCATAGGTTCTATACTCCAGCCCCTTCACCATCTTCGTGGCTCTTCTCTGGACTTTCTCCAGAGCCTCAGAATCCTTCTTGTGGTGAGGGGCCCAGTACTGGACACAGTATTCAAGGAGCGGCCTCACCAGTGCTGAGTACAGAGGGAGTAACCAGACATGGCTAGATGTACCCGGACTTGCTGCAGCGCAGGACCCTGCTCCAATCCTGATCTCTTCGGTTACCCACCACAGGCCTAGCAGTCAACACGGATTTCAAGAGAGCTGATGAAGAAAGCCACCCCTCCTCTCCATCCCTTCTCCAGGCAACAAAGCTTTTCCCTAGGGGAAGGCAAGCAGCTCCTCAGCAGGCCGATGGGATATGGGGGTTTGCAGCCTCCTCGCTGCAGCCCACGTGGCAGCCGGTCCCAGCCGAGAAGAGGGTTGTTGGATTTGGATCCCATTGGTGGCCCGTGGTGGGATGCTTTCGCCTTTCCCCAAGAGGATGGATTCTTTCGCACCAAAGCGATGGCATTAGAATAAACGCTCGCTGCTCGATCCCAGGCCCTGCGCTGCCTTCATTCTGCGCTAACCAAATCCAGCCTTTCTAAATATACACTGGAGTCTCATTTTCTCGCTCCGGTCTTTATTTGCCTCTGGATAAGCTGAAACAGATGGGATGTTTCACAACGGCTGCTCACTGGAGATGTCAGATGGGGAAGGGCGCACCCCTGCTGCTTTTCTGGGAAAAATCCCCTTTCCACAAGCTCCATGAAGATGATGCCGATCCACTGACCATCCTCTGGCCTTCACCAGGCTATCGAGTGCCCGTGAGCCTCGGGGCTGTCACAGAAGGAGCGAGAGGAGAGCAGCTTCCCAGCTTGATGGTGCGAGCAGGCCATGGTGGGCTCTGGGGTCTCGTCGGGGAGATGCCCTTACCTATTTTAGAGACCAGACTGAGAAAAAGACCATTCTTGAGCAGAGAGAAGAGGCATCTAGGAGGTGAGAGGGGAGAGGATGCCATGGAAATCTGACAGTTTGATGACGTGATGCTTTCCCGATAAAGCTCATGGTAGGGTTGCTTTTTTCAAGGTGCTGTGAGCTGGGTGCAGGAGCACCCTGTTCACCTCCCCACAGCTCAGGTCTGAGTGTTGCTACAGGGCTGGGGCAGCCGTGGAGGCTGCACATCCACAGAGAGCCTGAGTGCTTCGTGGCAGAGCAAAAGGCTGCCCTGGGCCGGCCATAAAGCTGAAGCGGAAAAGTCTCCTTCAGGCTTGAGTTTTTTAAGAACCCCCTTGGAACTAGGGTAAATTCCAGAGCAGAAGAGCCTGGCTTGGGTTTTTCCCCCAAAACAATGGCCCTGTGATCCGGGCGAAAGCCAGGCTGAGCCCTGCGGACTCGCGTCACTGGTGAGCCAAGCCGGATCCCAGCTCCAGCTGCAGATCTGGAGCTCAGCGGGGCCGAGTCCATCCTTCCGCCCTTGCTCGGCCGCCCCGCTGTGGTGTGACCCAGCTGCCCAGAGCTGCGTTTGGGACCCGACCACCAGCCAGTGCCTCTGGGTGTGTTTCAGCTTCACCTCCCAGACAGCATCAGCCGTGGTTTCCGTGGGGCAGTGGGAGAGCCGTGCTGGCGCTAGGGACCTCGGCAGGGCTTCCAGGGGAGTTTGTTGGCTGGGGCCGAGGCAGCATGCCTGGTTCTCATTTACCGCGATGTATTTTGGGGAAGGGGAGAGCTGTCTAGGGAGTGGGGAGGATTGAAATATGAAAGTTAATTAAGTAAAACCAGTCAGTCAAAGAAAACAAGCCTTCTCACCCCGGCATCCTTCGACTGTTCAGAAGAGATGGGCTGCGGCCAAACCCAGTTGTAGTCGTTTAATGATTTGGCCATGAAGATTTTCACTTACAGGCTGTTTGAGGAAAAGAAATGGAAAAAAAATAAAATATTCCATGCCTGAGGCTCCCTCTTAATAGAGACATAAAGATGACTTTGACATTCCCAGAACCGCAGCGCCCTGGGAAGACATGGGATTTGCATGTTATTGTGCAGGGCTTTTGGAGGAGGGCAGGGAGGGATTTTTCTCTGGAGTGGGAAGCCGGAGCAGCGGAGTCCGCATCTCTGAACATCCCCCCTTGTCTCTTCCCCAGGGGCGCGCAGAGGGAGAGGTTGTTGCTGGGGCTGTGTGCGGTTACTGTTAATGTTTGCTCATTCATGGGATTGATTGGTTTTTAATTAAGGAGGCCATTTGGCATCCTGGCTCTTGGTATCAATGACAGAAAGGGACTCCTGCCTTCTTCCCCTGAGGTGGCATTGCCTTCCCCGGGCTGGGGACCAGGCGCTTCGTGGATGCACCATCCCAGTGCTTCAAAGAGCTCTGCTGGCATCTCCCCCGACCGCGAAGCACGATGGAATCGCAGCTCACTGGGGCTCGGGGGAGTTGGCCACATCCGTCCTGAGCAGCTTTTGTAGCTCTGTTTCACAAGGCGTTTCGCCTCTGCCCTTTGCGCGCAGCCAAATTCTCCCTGCGCTCCCTTCTCCTCCAGCCGTGCCCCACCGCATGCCGAGGAGGGGGCTTGTGGGTCACTTTAAATTTGAGTGGAAATGAGCAGTTGGTGTCTGAGCCCTACACATCCCTGAGCCCTCAGTACAAACTCCCCTTCACAGGGAGGTTTGGGAGCAGGGTGTTCGGAGGAGCTGGACAAAGGCAAATCCTCAGCTGTATCAGTGCATTCAGGAATATTCGCAACTGGAATAGAAATCCAGACAATTGCCTTCCTGTGGCATCAGAACCACAAGCTCTGGGTCCTAAGGGCACGTTTCGGAAGCAGTGTCTGGGTTTGTAGCTCTCTCTGAGCACCATACTTCTGCGCATCCTCCTCAGCTGTGCCCGTGGAGACCAACCCGTGTTCCGCAGCTGTAGATGCAAGGACCTTGCAACTCGGGGCAAGCTTGGGGCTTGGGACCCAAGCAACGTCCATCAGACCAACTCACACTGGGAGCTGTGCTGCCACGGTGGGGCTGGCTGCAGGCAGAGCAGCCCCGTGTCCCCTACCGATGGTGGCAGGTGGCCCTGCAGGTCAGGCCAACGTGGTGGTCAGGAGGCACGGAGGAGCCGCAGCCACCTTTGCTTGCATTGAACATGCCGAAATGGAGTTGGGAAGGCCGGTCCGCTATGCTAAACCTCAAAGTCGCTAATAAAGCGGTAATTAAAAGCATTTGGAAGGAGCAGCCCTGCCAGAAGGAGAGGCAGAGACACAAGAGCCTTTCATTGTTTAGCGGGTTGTGCCCATTCATCGATGGAAAGCAGCCACTGAGGCTCTTGGCGTCCGGCCCCTCTGCCCAGCGTGCAGGGTTGTTTATTCTCCTGGTTATGAAACGCGGCAGAAGGGCCACACCGAAACGATGCACCAAAATCACCGGCTCCAGGCCCGGCCCTGCCATGGGGCACAGACCTGGAATTGGAAGCAGGAGCCTCCCGTTTGCCAGCACCACGTGGAGGTGGCTGCATTGCTGGGGCACAGCAGCAGGCAGAGCCACCCTCGCTGTGCTGTGGGAGCTGGCATCGTCTCCCAACTAGTTTTCAGCCCCGATTCCCTTCTCCTGGAGGGGGTAGAAGCCATGTGAGGAGCAAGGACTCCACCAAGGACTGGACTGGTGCGTGCCGCTCTGCTAATCATCTTCTATTGTTTGCAGCTCAATTACACCCGGCCGGGGCTTCCAAAGCTCAATCCGAGGCTGCTGGAGAACTGGAAGAACGAAGTGAAGGAGAAGGGCCACATCAACTGTCCCAACAATGTAAGGACCATCTCTGTTCTTCTCTGGGCTGACTGCGATCCCAGTCTGCAGAAGGAGAGGAGAGTTTTGGGGGTAGAAACCCACCACAGCCAGGTTCTCATTAGGCCCTAGATGAAGCTAGCAGTGATACTCAGACCCCTGCTTCACCTCCTCTCCCTGGGGTTCCTGCTGTGTGTGGTTGAAGTATCTTCCCACCTTTCAGACCATCGTAGTGCGCTCAAGCCACCGGCCTTGGGGACTGGGTCACCTTCTCCCCTGATGCCCTTGGGCCAGCAGCTCAGCATTGTCCAGTTCATGCTCTGGAGCTGCCTTTGGGAAGCTCCTGAGATCCAGACAAGGCGAAGGCTGCGTGCACTGTGCTTGAGAGCCTTTCTATGCTGAAAATCTGCTTTTCCCAGCGTAAAGCCGGGACTGGTTTTAAATCACTCTTTTTAAAGCCCTGGGAGAGGCAGAGACCTCGGGGACGTGGTGCACACGCTTTATCTTGCTGTAAAACACGGCCATGGCCTGCGCTCGCGGGGAGGTGAACTCCACCCGCGTGCTGGGCTGTTGATTTATCCTCTGAAACAAAGCCTTGCTAGTGGGAGTTCTGAACGAGGCTGTGACCGCGAGGCTGGGGGAGATGCGCTGGCTAATTAATGTCATACACAGACGCTTTGAAAAGACGTTGCTCAGAAACTGGTCATGCTGCTGCCCGGGTGATTTCTCTCCTCTGTTAAACGTCTGCTGTGGCTCCAAGAACTCCTGTAGCCCAGCAGGGCCTCCTGACTGCTCAAAAACGTACGTTTTCCACGGAGTCATTTAGGGGAGACATTTTTCAGCCCCTCGCACGGGGACGTGGCCACATGACTCCCATTAGCACTAATAGGAAACGTGTGACCAGAGCCCTCTGCGTCTCGCTGAGCATTAACCTCACGCTGCTCAGCATGGACCGGTGGTCGTGCTGGCTCAGCAGGCTCCTGGCCCCAGCACAGAGGAACGCACGGAGACAAGGGGGGATCGTGGCAAACTCTGCTTTGTTTCTTCCTGCAGTGCTGTGAAGCCATTTACTCCAGCGTCTCGGGGCTGAAAGCTCATCTGGCTAACTGCAACAAGGTGGGTCCCTCCTTTTACAGCCTCAGCTGGGATGTGGGGTTCAATTTTATTTTTCTGCTCCCCAACGACTTGTTTGGAAGCAGCAGGCCAAGGGACGACGGCACGGGTTAGAGGATCATCACCACTGGGCGGGCTGGCCAAGCAATGCCACTGCCCATCAAGTTGTCACCACGCAGCTTGTTGTCACATCATCCTGGTCCAGCCGCTTGCCCTCAGCACTGTCCTCCTGAGCAGGGTCAAACCCACAGCCGTGGGCGGCCAAAGGCAGAGAGGCTCAAGCTGAGCAGATTTGATGGCAGGGATTTACCTGCCACCCCAGTCTCGCAACACAAGGCCCCAGATCTCAAACACACTGAGCTGGGGGCAGCAGGAGCGAGCTCTCCTGCTTTGCATCCTCCCACCTCGCCGTCCCCATCCTGCAGCAGCCGCTGCCCAGCGTGGCTTCTGCAGCCCTCAAGTCGATCGCGAGCCCTTGGCCACCCAGCATGGCCTCGCACACAGCCACACATTCCCTGCAGCAGCTCAGAGCCAGGGAGCTGCTCTGGAGCAAGTCCAGAGAAGAGCAACGAAGCTGGTGAAGGGGCTGGAGAACAGAACCTATGAGAAGCGGCTGAGAGAGCTGGGGTTGTTTAGCCTGGAAAAGAGGAGGCTGAGAGGAGACATCATTACTCTCTACAACTACCTGAAAGGAGGTTGTGGAGAGGAGGGAGCTGGCCTCTTCTCCCAAGGGACAGGGGACAGGACAAGAGGGAATGGCCTCAAGCTCCGCCAGGGGAGATTTAGGCTGGAGATTAGGAGGAAGTTCTTCACACAGAGGGTCATTGGGCATTGGAATAGGCTGCCCAGGGAGGTGGTTGATTCCCCTTCCCTGGAGGTGTTTAAGGGACGGGTGGATGAGGTCTTGAGGGACTTGGTTTAGTGTTTGATAGGAATGGTTGGACTAGAAGATCCGATGGGTCCCTTCCAACCTGGTTGTTCTATGATTCTATGATTCAAAGCAGGTAAGAATCGAGAGTCTTTCTCCATTGATCTGGGCAGCCCTGCAGCCCCTCTGGAGGCCCAGCAGCTTCCCCAGCTGGAGGGAGGCTGGTGTTGGTGCCTCCAGGGAGCTGAAGCTAGGAGAGGTGGCTGATCTGTGCAGAGACCGGTGGCTTCTTGCTAGATAGAGCAGCATCGTTGCTGGTCACCGTGAGCTCTGGTGGCCTGAAGCCAGCACAGCAGAGGGATCGGGAGCTCAGCGTAGGTCCCTCAAACTGAAACGGAGTAAGAGCTGGTAAAGCGTCACATTCTGAAACATTTCCAGCTGCAACTTCCATTGAATGGAGCTTCCAGGAGGCAGCTCCAATACGTACCCTGTGGTTACAGAAAACACAAACTCCTGCACTCCTCCAGTGCTCCTGGAACATCAACCCCTAATTGAGACCATTTAGAAAATGAGATCCGGTAGAAGAAGCTGTACTTATGCAGGATATAAAAGTGCAAATACAGGAGTTGAGGGGAGTTCTTTTGCTTGCCTGCAGCACCAGGCAGCCCACCAGTGAGCAAGAGAAAATGGACCCATTTTCCAGCTGGTGCCATGCAACAGCCAAGCGTTTGCACGAGCATTTTCTGTACCTGCAGAGCTGCACCTTCCAGGTCCAGTGAGCTGGGGTTGTTTAGCCTGGAGAAGAGGAGGCTGAGAGGAGACCTCATTACTCTCTACAACTACCCGAAGGGAGGTTGTGGAGAGGAGGGAGCTGGGCTCTTCTCCCAAGTGACAGGGGACAGGACGAGAGGGAATGGCCTCAAGCTCTGCCAGGGGAGATTTAGGCTGGAGATTAGGAGGAAGTTTTTCACAGAAAGGATCATTGGGCATTGGACTAGGCTGCCCAGGGAGGTGGTTGATTCCCCTTCCCTGGAGGTGTTTAAAGCACAGGTGGATGAGGTCTTGAGGGACTTTGTTTAATGTTTGAATGGTTGGACTAGAAGATCCGATGGGTCCCCTCCAACCTGGTGATTCTATGATTCTAAATCTGTTGTAAATCACAGCCCCTCCTGAGCTGGCCTGTGACTTGTGCTGCTGTAAAACCCTGCAGAGTGGTTGAAATACATCAGGCCGCACTGAGGGCAGAGGATGTTGCCAGGCAGCTCTCCATCCTCAGCAGGGATTGATGCACCAGGGTGGCTTTCGCGTGAGTATTTCTGAAGCCAGGCCAGGCCTGCCCACCTCCTGCTTGTCTCTGGAATGAAAAACCTGTCAAGGTCTGGATTTACAGCATGGAGCCAGCTATAGGGGAATTCCCAGGGAGCTATAAATCGCCTGGAGGGGCCCATCCATAAACCCCTCGTCAATAGAAAGCACATTATCTCCCCTGTGCTGTGAACTGCAGCGGAGCTGGGAGATCAGTCATCCCCGCAAGGGCTCTAATGACAGAAATGCTGGAGTTGCTGCGTCCCTCTGACAGCGTAAAAGGGAAATTAGGTGAGTCTGTTGGAGATAAATTAGATGGCGGCTCAGTCCCAGGGGATCGTGGATCTGCTGACAATGAGGAAACGTGGCGATCGACTCTGCCTGAGGACACACGTGGGGACACACATCGTGTCGGTAACATCACAGCTGATGTCAGGGATGCGCAGGCAGCAAAACCTGCCGCTCGCTGCCCTCTGAGCTCCAAGGAGCTGGTGCTTTGATGCCTGGTGCTGGTGTTGTGGCCGGCACCACGAGTGCTGCTGCGGCACAACCAGCACGGGCTGGAATTCACAGAATCATAGAACAACCAGGTTGGAAGGGACCCATCGGATCATCAAGTCCAACCATTCTTATCAAACACTAAAACAAGTCCCTCAAGACCTCATCTACTCGTGCCTTAAACACCTCCAGGGAAGGGGAATCAACCACCTCCCTGGGCAGCCTATTCACATGCCCAATGATCCTTTCTGTGAAAAACTTCCTCCTAATCTCTAGCCTAAATCTCCCCTGGTGGAGCTTGAGGCCATTCCCTCTTGTCCTGTCCCCTGTCACTTGGGAGAAGAGGCCAGCTCCCTCCTCTCTACAACCTCCTTTCAGGTAGTTGTAGAGAGTAATGAGGTCTCCTCTCAGCCTCCTCTTTTCCAGGCTAAACAACCCCAGCTCTCTCAGTCGCTCCTCATAAGGCCTGTTCTCCAGCCCCTTCACCAGCCTCGTTGCTCTTCTCTGGACTTGCTCCAGAGCCTCTACATCCTTCTTGTGGTGAGGGGCCCACAACTGAACACAGGATTCAAGGAGCAGCTTCACCAGTGCTGAGTACAGAGGGAGAATCACCTCCCTGGACCTGCTGGTCACACCATTTCTGATCCAAGCCAGGATGCCATTGGCCTTCTTGGCCACCTGGGCACACTGCTGGCTCATGTTCAGTCGACTGTTGACCAACACCCCCAAGTCCCTCTCCTCCTGGCAGTTTTCCAGCCAGACTTCTCCCAGTCTGTAGTTCTGCATAGGGTTGTTGTGCCCCAATTCAGAGCAGAAGATGCGGTTGTGAGCTGGCCTGGAGCCAAGGACTGGCAGAGATCTGGTGTTTCATTTTCTGTTATTTCAAGATTCAAGCATCGACCTCCCTTTGCGAGGCATGGGACAGGGTCGGGGGCCACCTCTCCAGGGCATTTTTGACTCTGCTTGGGGCTGCAGGAAGATGCTCTGTCTTACAGGGGGACCACTCGGTGGGCAAGTACCGCTGCCTTCTGTGCCAGAAGGAGTTCAGCTCCGAAAGTGGCGTCAAATACCACATCATCAAGGCTCATTCGGAGGTAAGGAAATGCTTGGGGCTGGTCTAGACCGGTCCTTGCCTCAACACACCCATCCTCGGGCTGCTCCGTCTGTCTGTGTCTGCCAAGAACGGAGCTCAGCGTCTCCCAGCAGCATCGGTGATGCTGTGACAGCCTGTGGGGGACCTCCCTGTCCCCCCTTGGGTCCCTGACCCCCCAAGGCTGGTTGTGGCTGCTCCGTGCTGACCGGCTTGTCCTTGGGGAGGTGATGCCAGCAGGGCTGGGGTGGTCCAGGCTTGGGCAAGGGTCACGCGTGCCGGTGCCCGTACCTGGCCCCAGGATGGTCACTAACCCCCCTGTCACCCTGCGGACGCAGAACTGGTTCCGAACCTCCGCAGAGGCCAGCCGGAAAAAGAAAAGCAGGGAACAGCTTTCTTCCAGCAAAGAGGAGAAAAAGAAAAGCACAAACGGGAAGAAGAGGGGGAGGAAACCCAAGGAGAGGCCTCCAGAAACGTCCCTGAAGGGCAGAGAGAGCGCGGCAGCAAAGACTAATCACAAGAAAACCCTCGAGCACTGGGAAGGCTCCCGAGGCAGCCCTGATGGGGACGAGTGCGTCCCCAAGCCCCTGAGCCAGCGGAAGGGGGGAGCCAGTAAAATGCCTGAGAAATGAGTAGCTCAGAGACTCACCTCCGAGGATTCGTTTACAGCCCAGGGTAACAGGGTGGGGGTTTCTCCCAATTTTCTGTCCCCCTGCGTTCCACCTCCCCACCCTCCACTCACCCCCGTTTTACAAGAAAAGAAAAAGAAAAAACAGAGGGGGAAAAAAAAAAAAAAGAGACAGAAAATTCCAATTAACCACTTTAAACAAGTCACGGACCTTGTTTCACACTGGAAACCAACAGGATCAAGCGAGCTGGGCCGTTCTCCACCCCTGCCCATGTACATACCCCCTGCCCTGTGGCACCCTGCAGCCTCTCCCCCACCCTTCCCTCCCTACTCTCCGCACCAAACTGGTGACTCTTGAGGAAAAGGAAAGTGCAATAGCAGCGGGACCCCCTCCGCTGGGGTCTCTCTGCGGCTGTGTGCCAGGGCGGGGGGCTCCCTGCAGCCTCCCGCTGCATCCCTGCTCCCAGGGCGATGTTTCCAAAGATGTTTGATCCGTGCCAGGGCAGAGGGAAGCGGGTTCTGTCTGCAGATGCTGGGGGGGGATCTGGTAGCGCTTTCCCCGCAGCCTTGGGCTGAGAGGGGACGTCCTTCGGAAGAGAGCGGCTCGATGATGTGTCAGCTCCGTGCAGGGATTTGTCTCTGCAGCGTGAGGCGCGGGCAGAGGAACGAGCAGGGCGTGTGGCACGGGGCATCGTCCCTAGACAGCAGGGCTGGAGGTGTGAGCAGCCCTGGAAGTCATTTGGACAAGCAGTTGCTGTAGGATGGATTGGGTCGGAGGGTTAACTGAACGTTGTGGGAGTGCAGTGAGCGCCGTGCGGCATCGCGGTGAGACCGTGGGTGCAGCGTGATGGTGGGAGCTCCGTCCCAGTGACCAAGGTGGTGGTGCAGGTGTAGCTGGACACGGAGTGCTGCAGCAGTGACGATGGCAGTGCCAGGGTCAGGGTGAGCTGGCAACCGTCAAGCTGGTCCAGGTGGTGGAAAGGGCAATGGAAGTCTCCATTGCCTCCTATCCCAAAGGTGCTGATTGCCCCGGAAAGAGGAATGGGGGTTTGGTCACCCAGCAGTGGCCACAGGAGCCGTGGGACAGGGACAGGGGCAGCATCAAGTGACAATCATGCGTCCTGCTTTCGGTCGTGTTGCACTCACCTCGTCCCCCAGGGCTGGACCCGCCGTGGGGTGAGTCTCGGTTCCCCTGGAAAGCATCCGAACCCCACAACCATCTTCCCCGGGGATGGGGAGCCCCTGCACAGCTCAGGCTCCCTTGCTGGTTCCTTTAGCCTGGCCTTTCCTTTGCCTCTGCACTCAAACCATCCTAATGCCTCGCTCCGGCCTGGCAGGACCCATCCCAGACCAGGCTGCATCTGTTCCAGACACAAACTAGGCTACCTCGGTCCTTGGGAAACGGGCACGTTTTCTCTCGGTATCACAACAGAAAACCTTAATTTGATTTTTTTTTTTTCCCCCACGTGGGAGCCAGGAAGGTGGCATCAGGGAGGAGGAGGAGAGCTTCTGCTTTTACTTTAATCAACTCAAACCTCAGCCCTCACTTTCCTTCGTTGCTCATCACTGCCCACTGGAGGCTCAGTGTCATCTACCTCCTCCGAGGAGCCACTCAGTAGTAATTTAACATCCTTCTCCACTGGTGGGTGGTTGCGGGAGGGAGGGGATGGTGGTGTCTGGAGCTGGGGCTGCTTCTCAGAGGAGCTGATGCTCCTGCGCTGGCCGAGGCCCTCACTCCCATCTGCGTTGCCAGCACACTCAGCCACTAGTGGGATGAGGGAACCCACTGGAGCACTGCCGGTTGCACTGGGCTTTGAAGCAATTAGTAAGAAAGCTTAATTAGTCACTTAATTTGCCGCTTGTGCTTCATCCCATCTTTGTTTTGGTGGTGCCCGCTTGCCAGAGCAGGAATGGCTGGAAGTTGGTGGCCGGGAGGGACCCCACAGCCCAGGAGGGTGGTCTGGATGTTCAGGAGAGTGGACGGAGCTGGGGACCTGGTGCAGTTGGGCACTGAAATCTTCATGAAGGGGCAGGGGGAGACGCTGGATCCCAAATCGATGTCCCACTCTGGGGGGAAGCCCCCAGCAAAGCTCCTGGCCTGGGGAGGGGGACCCAGGTGGCCTTGGCTGCTGGTTTGGATGTTCACCTTAAAACCCGCTCTACCTGGGGATGGCACGGGGCTCAAATCTCATTAACACACAATTAATCGGCTTCTCCTGGATTAAATTAACAGGCAGGGCTGTGCTTTGTGCTGGAGCTGAGCCTCAGAGCAGGAGCAGCCAGGAGCTGCTTGGGGCAGAGGAGACCTAGGGAAGGGCCAGCTTGGGGGTTAGGTGGACGGTCTGGCTCAAAACCCCATCCCGCGGCTTCCATAACGAAGTGTCTCCAAATGAGCATCCTGGGAGGAGCGAAGGGTGGGAGCAGGAGGGCTGGTGGGGCCCTCGTGGGAACATCAGTGTGGTCGGGGGTCTCGGAGCAGGCGATGGGCTGCGGGCAGTGGGGACAGTGGTGCTGATGCTGGAACTGTCCCCGTCCGCTTGGAACTCGGAGATGTTTCTTAGCCCCTGTGAAAGCAGCACCTTGGTCCAGTGGGAATCTCCTTAGGAGAAAGTGAAACCTTCAGGGCCTTTTCCCCCTTTCCTTAAAAGGTGTTTTTCCCCCAGTACTCATCGCTCCAGGGGGATACATTCTGCCTTCTCCTTGAGACATCCTTTGGTCTCCTGGGTGTCCAGGGAAGGCTCTGGAGCGATACCAGGACTATCAGGATCTGCCAGCCGTGGTGGTGCTGGTGTGGGTTGTGCCCTTCCGGCTGCTTCTGGAGGCCACGGGTGAGACAGGGATGAACACACCCTCTGCTCACCATCCCCTCGTCCGTGGGGTTTGGATACCCATTGAGTCAGCAGGGGCTCAGGACACGGTAGGTGCCACCGGCCTCCACAGCACCTGGGAACTGTGACATCGCAACCCCACGGCCATCCCACCACCCACATCCCTGAGGAAAGGGCTAAACCCCTGTGGGGTCAGGGAAAAACCTCACCGAGCCATCCCCGAGAGCTCCAGTTGTGGGGCTGGAGACCCTTGGTGCAACCACGCTGCGCCGGCAAGGTCGGCTCTGCCTCCAGAGCTGCCCCAGCCCAGAGCATCACTCGCTCCTCTCAACACTGGGAGCGTTTTGTTCTTTCTTTCTCTCCTGGTGACACCCATCCCATGGCATATCCGAATGTTTCTCGTCGATGCCAGTTATTAGTGCATAAGTGTATTTTGGGGAAAAGTTAAAAAAAAAAAAAAGAAGAAAATGGAAAAGAGAAAAAAAAAAAGAATTTTCAATTTATCACTTGTAACCATATATATAAATATATAAATATATATATTAAAAAGTGTTTATTTGCAAAAAATAAAGTTGTTTTAACAGTAAACTATCTTACAATAAACTCCCGCTTTGTGACGATCTGTTCTTCTGTTCCTCATTGGCAAAATCCTCCATCGGAGAGTACTGTAACGCGGCTCTGCCGCTGTGCTGTGTGTATTAAAAACAGCCGTATCCAATAAACGTTTACTGATTTTTTTTCTTATTTCTGTTATCACCACCTTTACTCCGTAGCTGGGTGGGTTTGGTGCTGGCTGGGCTGGGTTTGTCCTTCCCCCGTGGGTGGCTGGTGGTGGCCAAGGAGCCTCCCAGGGTGGCCCTTGGGGATGGAGCTCAGGGTCTCTATCCCAACAGAGCCCTCCACACGGGGCTGGGGCTGATGCCACCAAGCTGAGTGGTGCAGTTGTCACACCGCAAGGACGAGGTGGCATCCAGAAGGACCTTGGCTGGAGAGGTGGGGCTGTGTGAACCTCAAGAGGTTCAGCGAGGCCAAGTGCAAGGTCCTATACTTGGCTTAGGGCAATCCGCAGTTTTAATACAGGCTGGGGGGGTGATGTGATGGAGAGCAGCCCTAAGGAGATGGTCTTAAGGGTGCTGAGGGATGAGAAGCTCAACACGAGCGAGCAATGTGTGCTCACAACCCAGAAACCAACTGTGGCCGGGGCTGCATCCAAGGACGCGTGGCCAGCAGGGCAAGGGAGGGGATTTCTGCCTCTCTGGGAGACCTCACTGAGAGCCCTGTGTCCAGTTCTGGAACACCCAACACAGGAATCATAGAATCATAGAACAACCAGGATAGAAGGGACCTGAGAGATTAGGAGGAAGTTTTTCACAGAAAGGGTCATTGGACATTGGAACAGGCTGCCCAGGGAGGTGGTTGATTCACCTTCCCTGGAGGTGTTTAAGGCACAGGTGGACAAGGTCCTGAGGGACATGGGTTAGTGTTTGATAGGAATGGGTGGACTCAATGATCCGATGGGTCTCTTCCAACCTGGTGATTCTATGATTCTGTGATCCCTCAGCATCCCGCGACACTCACTCCCACCCAAACCACTTACAGAATCATAGACTCATAGAACAACTAGGATGGAAGAGACCCACTGGATCACTGAGTCCAACCATTCTGCACCATTATTCACCCCACAGCGCCCCACAGGACACTCTGCACCCCAACAGCATCCTCCCATTCCCACAGCACCTCCTGCATCCCACACGCATCCTCAAGCTCCGCCAGGGGAGACTTAGGCTAGAGATTAGGAGGAAGTTCTTCACACAGAGGCTCATTGGGCATTGGAATAGGTGGTTGATTCACCTTCCCTGGGGGCGTTTAAGGCACAGGCGGACGAGGTCCTGAGGGCCTTGGTTTAGTGTTTGATAGGAATGGCTGGATTGATTCCCTTCCCCATCACCCTTTTTTTTTTTTTTTTTTTTATTTTTTTCTCCGCTTCTTCCCCGCACTACATCTCCCGGGCAGCCCCGCGCAGGCTCCTCCCCGTTCCGCGGCTCCTCCCTCGCTATGGCCGCGGCCCCAGGACCCGAGGGGGCTCCGGAGGAGCCGCACGACAGGTAGGGAGCATTTTTTTTTTTCCTTTGGTCCAAACCTTTGGGGACGGGAGGGCCGTCGCATCGCTCCGGAGCCGCCGGGACCGGCGGCTCCGGAGCGATGCGACGGCCCTCCCGTCCCCACGATGCTTCTCCCCCGAGTGGGGCCTCCCATCCCATAATTTCCCCTCTCCAAACCCTCTTTCCCCCCCTTCCAACCCCCTTCTCCTTCCCCCACCCTCTCGAGCATCCCCTCCCCAAACGCAGGGAAGCGTTTGTCCACATCAGTTTTCCCACCTTTGCGCCTCTTTCCTCCGTCGCTTTCCATTCCTTTGCCTTCTCAGTCGCTTTCTTCGCCTTAATTTGGCTGCAGAGCTGGTTTCCAAGGATTCTGTGGTGGCTGTTAGGGAATAGTACAATTTACTATCAAAATAACCACATAGAATATTTTTCCCCTTTGCTTCCAATGATGTTTTCCCCTTTACTTCCAGTGATTTTTCCCCCTTTGCTTCCAGTGATGTTTCCCCCTTTACTTCCAGTGATTTCTTCCCCTTTACTTCCAGTGATTTTTCCCCCTTTGCTTCCAGTGATTTTTTCCCCCTTTGCTTCCAGTGATTTCTTCCCCTTTGCTTCCAGTGATTTTTCCCCTTTTACTTCCAGTGATTTCTTCCCCTTTGCTTCCAGTGATTTTTTCCCCCTTTGCTTCCAGTGATTTCTTCCCCTTTGCTTCCAGTGATTTTTCCCCTTTTACTTCCAGTGATTTTTCCCCTTTTACTTCCAGTGATTTCTTCCCCTTTACTTCCAGTGATTTTTCCCCCTTTGCTTCCAGTGATGTTTCCCCCTTTGCTTCCAGTGGTGTTTTCCCCTTTACTTCCAGTGATTTCTTCCCCTTTGCTTCCAGTGATTTCTTCCCCTTTGCTTCCAGTGATTTCTTCCCCTTTACTTCCAGTGATTTTTCCCCCTTTACTTCCAGTGATGTTTCCCCCTTTACTTCCAGTGATTTTTCCCCTTTTACTTCCAGTGATTTCTTCCCCTTTACTTCCAGTGATGTTTACCCCTTTGCTTCCAGTGATGTTTTCCCCCTTTGCTTCCAGTGATGTTTTCCCCCTTTGCTTCCAGTGATGTTTTCCCCCTTTGCTTCCAGTGATGTTTTCCCCCTTTGCTTCCAGTGATGTTTCCCCCTTTGCATCCAATGATCATATTGCCAATGAAGCTGAAAACACTGCGATTTGCTACCAAAAAAAACACATGGAATGTTTTCATTCCCTCGACTCTGATGGCACAATTGCCAATGGAGCAGAGCAAAGTGCAATTTGCTACCAAAACCATCCAAAGATTGAGTTTTTCCCTCTGCTCCAGTGGGTGTGGTGCACCAACAGAGTAGGGAAACTGCAATTTGCTACCAAAAAAACAGCCGACTGAACATGAGCCAGCAGTGTGCCCAGGTGGCCAAGAAGGCCAATGGCATCCTGGCTTGGATCAGAAATGGTGTGACGAGCTGGTCCAGGGAGGTTATTCTCCCTCTGTACTCAGCACTGGTGAGGCCGCTCCTTGAATCCTGTGTCCAGTTCTGGGCCTCTCACCACAAGAAGGATGTTGAGGCTCTGGAGAGAGTCCAAAGAATAGCAATGAGGCTGGTGAAGGGGCTGGAGAACAGAACCTATGAGGAGCGTCTGAGAGAGCTGGGGGTGTTTATCCTGGAGAAGAGGAGGCTGAGAGGAGACCTCATTACTCTCTACAACTACCTGAAAGGAGGTTGTAGAGAGGAGGGAGCTGGGCTCTTCTCCCAAGTGACAGGACAAGAGGGAATGGCCTCAAGCTCCACCAGGGGAGATTTAGGCTGGAGATTAGGAGGAAGTTTTTCACACAGAGGGTCATTGGTCCCTGGCAGAGGCTGCCCAGGGAGGTAGTTGATTCACCTTCCCTGGAGGTGTTTAAGGCACGGGTGGATGAGGTCTTGAGGGACTTGGTTTAGTGTTTGATAGGAATGGTTGGACTAGAAGATCCGATGGGTCCCTTCTAACCTGGTTCTATGATTCTATGATTCTATGGAGTGTGTTTATTTCCCTCTTTTCCCCTCCCATTTTCAACACCACACAGAGTGGGGCTTTCTCTCCCCACTCGTGTTTTCCACTCCTGTTTTCAACCCTCACCTGGAGTGGGATTTTCCCTCCCTACTTGGGTTTTTCCTCTGGTTTCCACTCCCACAATCTTCAGGTGTGGAGGGACGTGATCTCTCCTCAACACCAAACACCCAGGAATTGGCTCTGGAGCATCACCAGAGCAGAGGCAAAGCTGGTTAGAATCATAGAATCGTAGAACAATCAGATCGGAAGAGACCCACCGGATCATCGAGTCCAACCATTCCTATCAAATTGATTGGTTGATAGGGATGTGAGCATCCCTGGTTGCAGAGTAACAGCATCCAGGTGTTCCCATGGCGCCGGCTCCGCTTGAATCCACCCAAAACCAAACCTTGTGTCTCAGCAGCCAAATACAGAGCCGGCAGCTGCCAGTGATGCTGATTTTGCCTTTCCCATGAGTCAATGCTGGGCAGTGAGGAAGCTGAGGATGAGCCTGGGGAGGAAGGAGCCGGCCGAGCGAGAGATGGAGTCAATGCTGGGCAGTGAGGAAGCTGAGGATGAGCCTGAGGAGGAAGGAGCCGGCCGAGCGAGAGATGAGTAACCAGGTTGTATAACCAAGTCTCTCCATTACAGAGCGAGCTGCCCGTTCTGCTGGCCACGCTGTTCCCACGGTCCTCGCTCTGTAAAAATAGCAGCAAGATAATTGAGTTTGAAGAGGGAAAGGTTTGTCCTTTTGTTGTTAGGGATTTGAGTCCTTGATGGAGCCGGAAGAGTGTGTGTGCTGAGCTGCTGATGCTCTGTCCTGCTCCCGGCTGAGGAAAAGTGGGAACAATGTTTGATGAGTTTGCAGGAGGGACTGGTGGGGCCTCTGGTCAGTGTCTCGGCATCCCTGGAGCTGCTGGCAATGTGGACAGGCTGATCCCTTGATGTGTCATAGAATCATAGAACAACCAGGTTGGAAGGGACCCATCGGATCATCAAGTCCAACCATTCCCATCAAACACTAAACCATGTCCCTAAGGACCTCATCCACCCGTGCCTTAAACACCTCCAGGGAAGTTGAATCAACCACCTCCCTGGGCAGCCTATTCCAATGCCCAATGACCCTCTGTGTGAAAAACTTCCTCCTAATCTCCAGCCTAAATCTCCCCTGGCAGAGCTTGAGGCCATTCCCTCTTGTCCTGTCCCCTGTCACTTGGGAGAAGTGCCCAGCTCCCTCCTCTCTACAACCTCCCTTCAGGTAGTTGTAGAGAGTAATGAGGTCTCCTCTCAGCCTCCTCTTCTCCAGGCTAAACACCCCCAGCTCTCTCAGCTGTTCCTCATAGGGCCTGTTCTCCAGCCCCTTCACCAGCTTCATTGCTCTTCTCTGGACTCGCTCCAGAGCCTCAACATCCTTCTTGTGGTGAGGGGCCCAGAACTGAACATAGGATTCAAGGAGCGGCCTCACCAGTGCTGAGTACAGAGGGAGAATCACCTCCCTGGACCTGCTGGTCACACCATTTCTGATCCAAGCCAGGATGCCATTAGCCTTCTTGGCAACCTGGGCACACTACTGGCTCATGTTCAGTCGGCTGTCGACCAATAGCCCCAGGTCCCTCTCCTCCTGGCAGTTTTCCAGCCAGGCTTCTCCCAGTCTGTAGTTCTGCATAGGGTTGTTATGCCCCAAGTGCAGGACCCGGCATTTGGCCATGTTAAACCTCATGCCATTGGACACTGCCCAGCGCTCCAGCCTGTTTGGGTCCCTCCTCCATCCTTTTGACTGGGTTCCTCCATCCCATGGCCGAGTTCCTCCATCCCAGAACTTGGGGCTTCCTAAAGCCTTTCCATCTGCACCCACTGGACCAAACTCATCCTCCAACCCGTCTGGCTTGCAGGGAGGTGGGATCTGGCCCTGCCTCACCCCAGTCCCTGGACAAAAGCGGTTCCTGGTGTGGAGCTCCAGGGTTTTGCACCAGGCTGCTGCAAAGCAGCTGCTTTCGGCTTAAATTCAAGATGCTGCAGGACATGGAAGGCCCAGCTCAAGTCAACCCCAACAAAAACCACGCTCAGTGGTGGAGGGAGCAGGTTTGGCCTCCATGTACCCGTGAGTGCCTCTCGCAGGGACAGGAGCTGGGAGGAGGACCCCTTTGCCATGGATTTAGTGTGTCCCAAGCTTTTACCTGGATCCAGGGGCAATATTCAGTGACCAAACCGGGAAAAGCCACATGCAATTCTACTTCCATCCTTAAATCTTGAGGGAAAACCTGCTGAGCAGCTTTCCATCCATGGCAGGAAAAGGGGAGCCCAGAGTTGGCACCTGCTGTCCTGTTTCTCTCAGTTTTAAGTTCCATTCCAGATTGATTCTTGCACTTAAGACTCATCTAGGAAGGAAAAAAGTCCAACCCTAGGGGTTTCAGCCTGTGCAGGAGCTTGGAAACTGGGAAGCAAATTGGGAAGCGGCAGCAGTTTGTGGAGAAGCAATTGCTGAGAGGAAGGCTCAGTCCCTGCTGAGGTTCTGAGCCTGTGTGGGCAATTCCCATCCCACCTGGGAGCCCAGCTGGGATCTGGGGTGCAAGTTGCTCCCATCTCTTGGAACAAAGGCAGGAAGAAAGGCACCGGGGAGCGTGCGATAAGGAACAATGCTGCCCTGGCGAGGGCTCGGGCTCCTTGCTGCCAAGTTCCTGGTTTCTTTTCTTTTTGGGCTTCTTTAACAAGAAAGAATTGAAATCGCTGCGGAAGGGAGTTTTATTTTTAACCTTCTGAAAACAGTTTTACAGAGAGAGGCATCCGTGCTGAAGCCGCCGGATGGGAAAAGTTCCTTTGATCATCGCTGGCTCTGCTGGCCTTGTTGGGGCAGCAGGCAGCACACAACCTGGGGACAGGTTAATGTGGCCTCAGGTTGTGCCAGGAGAGGCTTAAATTGGATATTAGGAAGAATTTCTTTACCAAAAGAGTGGTGAAGCACTGACAGAGGCTGCCCAAGGCAGCAATGGAGTCTCCGTCTCTGAAGGGGTTCAAAAAACTTGTAGAGGTGGCACTTCATCATGTGGTTTAGTTGGCACAGTAGGGTTGGATCAGTGACTGGATGAGTTGGTCTTTTCCAACTTTAACAATTCTATGATTCCAGGTTATCCCTGAATCCTTCCTATCTGCATCTTGCTTCTCCCGCAGTCCCTGCCCGGGGTCCAGAGCCGTGTCCGTGGCCTCCAGTAGTGTTGTAGTTATCCAGGTGTGATTTGGGTGTCTTCTCTGCTGTACAGGAGCAGGAGGGGAGCGGTGCAGCTGTGCCTGGTGCTCCCCACATTCAGCAGGGATTTGCGGAGGACGTTGGGATGCAGCATGTGTTCCCCACCTCTGGAATAACCCTGCTCTTTCAGGGAGGAGGTGGAGAGGGTCTTGTCCCCATCCCAGGCCCAACTCCAGATGTTCAGCACAGGTTGATGCTGAGTTTGGGGAGCATCCTCCCTGCACCCCCTTGGAGGTGGCTCTGCTGATGCTGAGCTCTCAGCTCACTGTGCCGGGGGCTTCATCGGTGCTCAGAGGATGTTGAGATGAGCTGCGTCCCTGGCAGAGCCAGGTGTCGCCTCTGCCACCTGCCTGGGCTGCTCTGCCCGAGTCCCCTTTTCCCATGGGAGGCAGCCATCTCCCAGCCCTCACTGGGCATCTGGTTTCCCACCGAGGGCTGCTCAATGCGGGTGCCTGGGCTCTCGGTGAGGCTGGCGCCGGGACAGGAGCCGAAAAGGCCAGGGGGGCAGCAGGCAGCTGGCAGGGGGAAGGCTGAGAGAGCAGATTGCAGGGCCTGAGCAGGCAGCGGGACGTTATTCTTAGCCACCCGCAGCCCCAGGGTGTTGAGTTTCACCCACTTGTTTACTGCGAGGCTGAGGGGATGGTGAGGGGCAGCGATTCCCTGGGGAGCAGAGCGCTTGGGGGGCTCACAGCCAAACCTCCCACTACCAGGGGTCGAGTCCAGCACCAACAGCCCCGGCACAGCCGGCAGTGCCCGAGCCCCAACCGGCTCCATCGGCTGGAAGCGGAGTGCTAGCTGGGGACCCTCCATCCCTGCTCCCTCTGGACCCCCTGCAGCCCCCTCCCCACTGGTACCGGGATCTCTCTCGTATTGGGATCTTGCCAGTACTAGAATCTCTCCGGTACCTGCAGTTCTTTGGCAGTGGTGGGGGTGCACTTACCAGGTGGGTGCGGAGGTGCCCACGGCCCCCGCGTCGCAGCCAGCCCTGGTCGCAGAGGCGCAGGGCGGGCAGTGTTTATTGCCTGTGCTGGGGGGCGGTGAGGGGAGGTGTCGCTTCACTCCCATGACCCCCCCCCCCCTGCTTTTTCTTTAATCAAGCCAGTGCTATTAATATCAGGTAATGAACGTAATCTCGAGGTTAAGCTATCCTCTTAGCGTGCTGACTGCCCGGCAGCTCCCAGCAAAAGACACTCCCCCGGCAGCGCTCTTCTCTCCTGCCTCCATCTTCCCATCCCTGGATCTGCTGAAGGGTCTGTGTCCCTCAGGACACGGCATTCCTTGTGCTGTGCATGGCTCCATGGCCCAGGATTCTCCCAGGGAGCCCAGCCAGAGCAGCAGCCCTCTCATCGCAGTAACACCAGCACTGGGGGACAGGAGCTGACCCACCCAGCATCGTGTCCCGCTTGTACCAGGGTGGGGATGAGCAGTCCCCCGGCCTTCTCTAGCGTCCGCATATCGGGCTGCTGGGCCCTCGGCCCGGACGGCGGGTGAGTTCCTGCTTAGCCTTGCTTTCGGGTGGGTTTTTACTTGTTTTCAGCTGTTTGCTTGCAGTCCCCACTTGCTGGAGCAAACCCTTGGCAAACCCGGTCCCCTGGTCCCGGTCCCCGGCTCGCAGCCAGCCAAGGGCTGCGAAAACACATCAGCAGCTGGGGGAAAGATCAGCTTCCCACGGGATGTGGGATGAAGCCAGCCGGATTTGGAGGGCCCTGCGCGCTGTGTGTTGTTTATAGGAGGGACAGGTTCTCCTGTTTGCTTCCAAGTTCAGGTTTGGGGACTGGCCATTTGTCCTTGCTGGCTGCAGGGGCCGGTGGGACCTGCTGCCCTTCCCCTGCCAGCCCAGCATGGAGCCGGGATCACTGGGCACCTCGGAGGGCAGCCAGATGCTAAGAGCCTTTGTTTGGAGAGCACCAGGATGGGGATGGGAGGAGAGAGCCTCTCTCAGCCCAGTAAATCCACGCTTGGGGTAAGTGGGAGCAAAATGCTTCCTTCGTTTGTGCCAGCCCATCTGCAGGGCTGGAAAGCCCTTCGGGGGAGCAACCCCCGGTGCTGGGCATCCCCACGGGTCAGGCTTCCTCCTTGCTGATTCCAGCTAAGGCTGCAGGGAAGGCGAAGCGTTCCCAAATGCTGGGGACAACGCGGAGAGTTTGTGGCTGCTGGGTCCTGCACCATCCTGTCCCCACATCCCACAGCGATGCCCTAGTATGGAGCTGCCAGTGGGTCCCCACTGTGCCAGTACCCTTGTTGTGCTGTGAGCACCCGGGGAGCAGCGCAGAGGCACATGGGGAAGCAGGATGTCACCACGAGCCACAGCCATTAGGGTCCAAATCCTCTCATCCCCACCAGGAGTTGGGTTGGGTTGATGCTGACTGAAGGCACCTCTAGAACATAGACTCATAGAATCATAGAACAACCAGGTTGGAAGAGACCCATCGGATCTTCTAGTCCAACCATTCCTATCAAACACTAAACCCTCAGGACCTCATCCACCCATCCCTTAAACACCTCCAGGGAAGGTGAATCAACCACCTCCCTGGGCAGCCTATTCCAATGCCCAATGACTCTTTCTGTGAAAAACTTCCTCCTAATCTCTAGCCTAAATCTCCCCTCTCCCCTGGCGGAGCTTGAGGCCATTCCCTCTTGTCCTGTCCCCTGTCACTTGGGAGAAGAGCCCAACTCCCTCCTCTCTACAACCTCCTTTCAGGTAGTTGTAGAGAGCAATGAGGTCTCCCCTCAGCCTCCTCTTCTCCAGGCTAAACAACCCCAGCTCTCTCAGCCGCTCCTCATAGGTTCTGTTCTCCAGCCCCCTTCACCAGCCTCATGGCTCTTCTCTGGACTTCTTAGCAACCTCTCACTTGGGCTCTGTTCCGTCTTCAAAACCCAAAGTTTTGCCCAACTTGGAGTCACTTTGGGAAGTATAGCTTTACGCAGCGTCACGGTGTGCAGGTTTGCAGGCTGCAGCTGGCACCACAGAGCAGAGCGTCCCAAAGCGCTCACCCATTGCATGGAGACTGCAGTTTATCCCCCAGGGAAAACTGACAGCGCAGCCCTCAGCGGCCGCGCTAGCAGCTCAGCTCTCGAGTAACCGCAGTCCCAGGAGAGGAGCTCGGATGCAGATGAAAGGAACCGTTTTATTTTCTGGTAAACAACTGTGCTTGTGTCATCTCTTGCTTTTATCAAGCCAAAATGACTTTGTTTATGCGCCGGCATCGTTGGCTGATGTCAGCCCCGCTCTGGGAATAACGTGTGGTGCCTGATTGCTGCAGCAGCATCGCTGGTGGGAAAGGAGACCGAAATATCCCGTCTGGGCTTGCGTCTCCTGCCTCTGTGGTGGAAGGAGCCACCTTCACATGGAAAAAAACCCCAAGAGGCTTTCCTGTCTGGTGTCACCTCCTGATGATGTTTTTTAAACACAGTCTTTGGATGTTTACAGCTCCTGGATGAGCCAGAAGCCAGCAGTGCTCAGTGCTGACCAATGGGCTCATCCAAGAGATGTTGCTGGCTTGAGGCTCTTCTGAGGAGACTTTGGGGTCCTACTGGTAGGGTTGACATTGTTGTGACGTCTCCTGGAGCAGGGACAGGGCCTGCAGCCCTCCTTTTGTGAGGAGGGGTTCAGCAAAGCCAAGCACACTGCTCTCTCCTTGTCCTCTCCGCAGGGCTGTGCTGGTGTGGGAGGTGGGGTTGGTGCGGCCCCACACTCATGGAGTTTGAGGCTTTACGTGCAGGTATCTGCTCTCAAATTCAGATCTTTATCTAAAATCATTCTAAAAAAGGCTGGGGGAGGAAAGAGAATTAATCTTCATACCAAAACAGCTTAAAATCAAACCCGAATCTCTAAAGCCCTGCAGTTTAAGCGCTTTTAAGAGCAAAAAAAAAAAAAAAATAACAAGAGAGGCAACAAAACCCCACCAGCATGACCAGGCTGTACCGAATGGTGCCTGGTTTGGGTTGGTTGCCCAGGGCCTTCTGACCTTGCGAACTTTCGTTTCCAGCCAGCTTACAACTGAGAAAGAAGCAAACTTGAGCAGGGAGAGACCTTTGCACCGTGTCATGGGGAGGAGACGTCCTTTCCGAGGCAGCAAAATAGAGAGTGGGGAGGAGCGGGAGCTGGTATAAATAATCCTCCCCAACCCCGTGCTGGCCGGGCAGTGCGGCTGCAGCTTATCTCCTGGCCAGTGGCCACTTATCGCCTCCCAGCCGCTGCTCTCCTGCTGCCAAGCTCAAAAGGGCTCCAAAGCTTCATCTCCTCCCTGGGCTGTGGCAGGAGGGGAGATAAGAGAGAGGAATTTAACAGCTCGAGGGCTCTGGCTGTGCTTGGTGCTTGCTCAACCCGCACAGCAGAGTGGAGGGGAATGGCATGACAGCCCTGCTGCCCTGCTCTGCACAGCTCACAGTCTTGTCCTCAGGGGTTTCAGCCCTAAAGGATGGGAGAACTAAAGGTCTGGGTGGAAGGGGAGGGCTCAAAGTTGCAAGAGGAAAAGGAATGGGCATGGGAGGAGGAGGAGGATTGAGCTGTAGTGTGTGCCATTGGCTTCCATCCCCTAGAGAGGTCCCTCGGTAGATCAGGACAGGTTATTGCCCTCTGTAATAACACCCATCAGTGCTTTCAAGAGCTCTCCAGAGTGTTGAACGTAGGCATTCCCCAAGCAATGGGGTGCGGGAGGTGGTTGAGTCACCTTCCCTGGAGGGGTTTAAGGGACAGGTGGATGAGACGCTGAGGGACATGGTTTAGTGTTTGACAGGAATGGTTGGACTCGATGATCGGGTGGGTCTTTTCCAACCTGGTGATTCTATCATTCTGTGATTTGTGTGAGGATCTGTTGCTGCTGACCGCGTCCTGGCATTGCAGGGGGGTAGGTGCTGGTGGTGCTGCTGCAGGGCTGCTTTTGCCTCTCCCCCTTCCATTGTTGCCTCTTTTCCATTGCTTCCCATACCTGGGATCCCCTGGAAGCCCCACTCCCGCACACTGAGAGCGCAGACCCTTCCCCACCCCTGGTAACCGAGCTCTTCCTCTCCCCAACCCCAGCAACAGCAGCGCTGAGTCCTTAGACCGGCTGTACCCCGCCGTGGGCTCCAGCAAGCCACCCCGAAAGCGGACCACGAGCCAATGCAAGTCGGAGCCACCCCTGCTGCGCACCAGCAAGAGGACCATCTACACAGCCGGCCGGCCACCGTGGTACAACGAGCATGGGACACAGTCCAAGGAGGCTTTTGTGATAGGTACGTGAAGGCAGCTTGTGTCAGGCTCTGTCCTATCTCTGCACTTCAGCTAGTGCAGCGTTGGTGGCTCTCCAGGAGACCTTGAGGCATTTGTGCCTCACACCTTCCTTGGGAATGTAAAGTTGGCCCTGGATTCCAGGCTGTGAGCTGCTCAGACCAGGAGCAGGGCGAGTCCCCATGGTTAGTGCAGCATTGACCGGGTGAGCTGTAAGATTGGGCAGAAGCTGAGGGCTCGCAAATGGGGGTGATGGATTATAGCTGGCACTGGGCAGGCTGCAATCTTTGCTTGTTGTCCCCTAAACTCTTGTTGCCTGGGTTGTCACAATTTCCCAGAGATTTGAGCTAGGCTGGTTCTCATAGCAGCTCTCCCCTTGTTACAAAACCATCCAAGAAGGGTTTCCCAGCTGCAGCCGTGCATGTTGCTGGCAGTTACAGTATGTGCCATGTGGTGTTTTCAAGGGCAATCTCTCTCTTGTAGTGCCTGTTGATCTCCCTCTTCGGAGGTTCCTCTAACTTAGTGCACTGGAGCAGGACCTGGACTGTACCCTGTGGTTGGAAAGGCAGATTGTGGGGTTGGTGGCTTCATCCTCTTTTTTCCTGGCAGGCTTGGGAGGAGGCAGTGCTTCTGGGAAAACCACAGTGGCCACCATGATCATTGAGGCTCTTGATGTCCCTTGGGTGGTTCTGCTGTCCATGGACTCCTTCTACAAGGTGAGGCTGCACGTTGCCTGGCCAGGCTTCTTGGGCTACCATGGCTTCAGATGGTTCTTGGGGCAAGAGAGGTTCCTTTGCACGGTGGGTGGGGGTAAAGTCTGCTGGTGGGATTGGCCACGCGCACTAACTCCTTCTTTGTGGGCAGGTATTGACCAAGCAGCAGCAGGAGCAGGCAGCCAGCAATGACTTCAACTTTGACCACCCCGATGCCTTTGATTTTGACCTCATCATCGCCACCCTGAAGAAGCTGAAGCAAGGCAAGAGTGTGAAGATCCCCATCTACGACTTCACCACCCACAGCCGGAAGAAGGAATGGGTACGGGACACTGATGGGGGTGGGACAAGGTGGGGCACGACCAAGGCAGGAGAGGGAAGTGCTTTTTGGACCCCTCCATCCCTTGCCCATTGCAGTTGGACTTGTGCAATCACCCTCCGTAGCTGGCTCAGGGTGTATATTTCAAGTGAGCAGTGCTGCTGTCACAGTCACTAACAACCCAGAGAGACACCCTGGGGTAGGACCTCTCTGAATACACATTCTCTGTCTAACCACACCAATTCTGACTCCACAGAAAACCCTATATGGCGCCAACGTGATTATCTTTGAAGGCATCATGGCATTCACAGACAAGGAGCTCCTGAAGGTGAGAAAGGGTTTGGGATCAGTTCTGGGGAAGCCAGATTGCTCCTCTTCTGCAGCTGTAATCACAGCACATCACTGACAAAGAGTCTCAGGTGCCCTAGAGCTCCTCTGCTCCACCAGATGGGACCCTGTCTTGACATGATGCTTCAGCATTAGTCCTACATCCCATAGCCAGTTGGTGGGAGACAGTGGGAGTGTGCTTTCTCCTGAGGGTCAGCAGCAGGGAGAACCTTCTCTTCCAGTTTATGCTTCACTGTGCAAGAGAAATAGCTTCAACTCTTGCAGCAGTAAGGGAAGAGCCCCTGGCAGAGTCAGATGTTTCAGCAGAGGCTGAACCCAGTGATTTGTTGCCAGGAACAAGGAGCCAGGCCGCGACCTGGTCCCTGGCAGTGGTGCAGCATAAATAGGACTAGAAATATCCCACCTCCACGCTGCATGCACAGCCAGAAGCAGTCTGATCATAGAATCATAGAACAACCAGGTTGGAAGGGACCCATCGGATCTTCTAGTCCAACCATTCCTATCAAATGAATGAACTTCTGATGAACTTCTACTGCACAAAGTCTGGTGTTCCTACTTATCCACCACTTCAGGCTCTGCTGGGAATTGTTTGGATGCATGAAAAGTGCTGTAGGAAGGAGTGAGCCATGTGTGAACTTAGCCAAATTCAGTCTAGAAAAGTTTCTTCCCTGCCAAGTGAGCATTTGGGTTGCGCTTTCCTGGAGCAAGGATGACCTCCAGTGGACAGCTGGGTAAATCCCCCAGGAGCTTCCTCTGGGTCCTTGCTCTTGTCTCACAGTTAAGGGCCATGTCATGAGTTGACCTGCCTGCTGTGCTTGGCTCCCCTCCAGCACTCACAAGCCAGCGTCTCTGGGTTAAGCCTGTTGGTCTGTTAACTTCTTGCCTCCTCCTCCCTCTTAAACAACATCCAAACAAAGTGTTGCTTCTTAGAGGTGGGGAAAGAGTTTGAAGCAAGATGGGTCTCAGGAGGCATGAGAGTAAGGAGCAGGTGGCAGCAAGGGACTCACTGCAGTATCTGCACAGCCAAGTTCAAGTTCAGGGACTGCAGAGGCAAAGCTCCTTCCAGTCCCAAGCAAAGCAGAGCTGAGCCAAGCATTGTTAAACTGGTGTTGTGCTGTGCATTCAGACAAATATTGGAATAGGCTGCCCAGGGAGGTGGTTGAGTCACCTTCCCTGGAGGTGTTTAAGGCACAGGCGGATGAGGTCTTGAGGGACTTGGTTTAGTGTTTGATAGGAATGGTTGGACTAGAAGATCCAATGGGTCCCTTCCAACCTGGTTGTTCTATGATTCTGTGATTCTATGATAAATAGCTGTGGTTGGTGAAGATCTGCTTGCACCTAACGTGGTGGGGTTTGTTCCCTCCCCTCTCATTCCAGCTCCTTGATCTGAAAATATTTGTAGACACAGACTCGGACATCCGCTTGGTTCGTCGCCTGCGCAGGGACATCAGCGAGCGTGGCCGTGACATCGAGGGTGTCATCAAGCAGTACAATAAGTTTGTCAAGCCTGCCTTCGACCAGCACATCCAGCCCACCATGCGGCTGGCTGACATCGTCGTGCCCCGAGGTACCCGCCCAGCGCTGCTGCGAGCTGCCAGTGGCTCAGTCCCAAGTGGGACCTGAAGGACCTTGTCCATCTGCCCTCAGCTCTGCTGGCCAGTCCCACTGCCCTCCCACTGGCCAGGACAGAGGAGTGGCTGTCCTGTGCCAAAGCGAAGGTTCCTCCAGTTGAATGTCTCCAAACACTGGCCGAAAGCAGATTCCTGAGGGAAAGTCTGCTCTTTTCCCTCTCCAGCTCCTGCAGTTTCAAGGATTTCAAAGCCAGAAGTGATTTCTAGATATTCAGTAATGGATTACTAAATAAGAATCTAATCTAGCAGGAATGTCTCCTGCTGGCTGATTCTTTTCTAGGGAGGGGGAGCTTGGGGTACAGTGTATTTTTTAACCTAGTGGCAAGCTTGGGGAAGAAACGTGTTTCAAACATTGCTGGCACCGTGGTTCTGATCAGGCTGTCTCTCTTCTTCTGGTTCACTTCAGGGAGTGGAAACACAGTGGCAATCGACCTGATCGTTCAGCACGTCCACAGCCAGCTGGAGGAGGTGAGAGCTGCCTGGTGCCCCGGGTGTTGATGGTGGGGTCATCCTTGCCTGTGTAGCGGTGGCGTTTGGGAAGCAATGCTGTGGGAGCTGAGGTGGGAATGGCCTGACTTCCCTCTGTGCTCCAGGCATGTCTCCATCAACTCCTCCCTGCTGGCCTCCCTCCATTTTGGTGAAGGGAACTGCTTTGATCCTTTGACAAAGTTAGAGCAAGGCTCCACCGTGAGCTGTGGTCCAGCAGCAGCTTCTTTACCTCCCTGGGAGAGCGAGGCATCTGAGGACAAACCACCATCCTCCAGTGATGAGCCCTTCCTGCCTCCTGCCCTCCCAGGGACAGCATCACCCCAAGCCCTGCAAGACATCAGCTCTCTGGCTTCTCCTCTTCACCCACCGCAGACACTGCTGCACAGTCTTTCCAGTCCAAAGCCCCCTTTTCCACTCCTATTTTGTATTGAACCCATGGGTTTCAAAACCCAGTCTTGTGAAGTTTGATGCTGAGCCTGACCCCAGATCCAGGCAAATTCTTCCATCTCCTTCCCCATCGTTTGGTTTAACAAATCTTCTGTGTGTCCTGGGCCAGTCCTGACCCGTGATTTGAGTTTGGGACCCTTCAATCAGACAATGCTGTTGTGTGTTGATCGGTGAGCAGCATGGCCTCCTCCCACCCCACGTTTCTACCTTTGATGTTTAAGTTGTGGTAACGCTCAGAGTGATGTCCTGTGAGGTGGAAGGAGTGTGACCTGCAGGTGGCTGTGCTTGAAAGGCAAGAGCTCGGTTCCTGCAGGCCCTTCTGAGCTCCCAGACAGCAGGAGCTGCTCAGCCCCTGGATGTGAGCTGGCAGGCAGAATCATGCCTCCATGCCTGCTCGGGAGGGACCACTGTGCTGCAAAGGCATGATGGGAAGTGCCCCCTCGCGGCTCACCCTGCTCTCCACGGGGCTGCACGCAGCAGTCAGGGTTCTCTGACTGCCCTGATTTGCAGCACTAAGCTCTGGCAGGTCGGCAAGATGGTTTCTAAACCCTAGGCCACAGGAGCCAGGATCAGAGTCCTGGCGTCGTCACCAGCCCTGGGCTCAGGAGGGCATGCGGCCATGGGCGCAGGCCAGGAGTAGGGAAATGGCCATTTCTCTGAGCCCCTGGGCCAGGGAAGCCTGTGGCTGGATGCTCCTCCTCAGAGCTCTGCTGTGAGCCAGGCGAGGGGTTGGCTTGGGGGGCTTTCATTTACCTGGGATGGGGAAGAAGGGGAAAAGGCTACGTGTGAATGCAGGAAAATATTCCTATTTTTCCTTTTCTTTTGTCTTGAAACGACCCTGGTGTTGACAATGCTTAATACCGGTTGCATTGTGTCTTTGTGTTGCTGCCGCAGCGTGAACTCAGTGTCAGGTAAGAGCCCCTAACTCTGTCCTGTCTGTGCAGCCCGAGGCATTTCCAATGCCAGGCACTGCTTGGCCTAACCCCGACCTGCAGTTGAGACCAGCCACTTGTGTAACGCACAGCCTCCTCACACTCAAAGCTGGTGGAAATCCACCTTATCCTTGGCTTTGGGACCAGCAGGGAGAGGGCTGTTCCCAGGGCTGTACTCATCCTGCGAGGGTGACACCAGCTTTAGCGCAGAGCCCTGAAGCTGGGGACCCCCAGTCTCTGCGAGAGGGGAGGTTTTGCGCCCTGAGATTCTCTCTTATTTCCTTTCATCCTGTAAGATCAACTGTTGTTCAGAGCCACTTTCCATCCCTGATGATTAAACATCATTAGACTTCGTTAAACAGCAATTATAAGATTAACCAAAGCAACTCGAAGGTGGTGGGAGCTCTGGATCCCTCACTGCATGCAGAGGCTCTGGGTTGGTTGCCAGCCTGATGGTCCCCAGGAGGAGCAGAGCAACTTCAGCGCGGTGAGAGGTACCCACTGTCCTGCATAGCAGCTGACTGGGGACTAGAAAAATAGTTAAGCCCTAATCCAGTGGGGGTTCTAATTTCTCGGCACCTATAAGTGGATTCTATAAACTATTCATTGAGTTACTTCACCTCCTCAGCGTGTGGATCCAAATGGGACTTGGATCTCTTGCTTCCGTTAAGCAGGCAGCTGAGTTTCCAGGTATTCTTGTAGGGAGCATCGTGGCAAATATGTTTCCATTTAGATCTCCATCGTTAGATGGAGACACTTAAGTAACCCTAAAATTTACATTGGGCATTAAAAGGCTTTTAAAATACATAAAATGAAAAGGAAAAAGACTGCTTTAGTGATTTGTACGCAAGCCATTCATGTCCTAGGCTAAGCAACTGGATATTTTATTTTATTGCTGTTTGTTTGTTTTAACACCACGGGGCCTGACATTTCCACATAGACACCGTGTGCCAGGCGTAAGCTTCCCGGCGCGTCTGGAGGTCTGGGTAGGAAGGTGCATTTTAGTGTGGAGAGACTTTAAAGCATTGCAGGAATAACGTTAGAAAGCAGACTGAGAAGGTGAGTGTGTATGGATTTATATGGCCGTGTATACGCACACACACATAATACTTCCTTGCACAGCTGATCTTTTTGTACCCTTTAAAATCAAGTATTATAATATTATAGCAAAGAGTAGTTTCATGATAGCAAGTTTGGGAAGGTAACTGACCTCCTGGAATAACTGTGATATAACCACAGCCACAGGCATTTTTATGTTCTCATTAAAGCTCGTGGTTTCCATTTATGCCTTTGCCAGAAAGACTGGGAAAAAATTTCCTGCCAAAAATCTGCTTACACTCCTGGAGTCCCAGTGCTTTTCCTGCTGCTGTGGTTTCCCATCTGCTCCTCTGCAGCTCTGCGCTCACGGGAGGAGTGAGGTGGATGCAGAGACATGTGTCAAGTGAGACATGCTCAGCAAGTCTGGGGCTTTTCATTTAAAACAAATCCCCATCCTCTTGTCTTGAATGGCTTCATCTAAATGTCACGGTTGCTGTTGTGATATGCTCTTTTCGTGGCCGTGGGGACGTAGTGAGGCCTTTGTAACTGGTAGAATAAAACCTGAGTCCTTAGATTTGGCCCCGGTCTGAGGTGCTTTGCTGGTCCTTGCTCCAGGCTGGCTGTGGGTAGCCTCCCCTCACCCAGCAGGTGGCAGGGAGTGCTTCTGCCCAGTTCTCAGCTGATCAGATGGGTGAATTCTAAGGAGTTTGAACAAAGTTGTGCCATTCCCTGCACCTACAAGTCTTGTTTTGCTCCTGTGACTGGTGGCTGCTGAGGAGCATCGCTGCCTTCCTCTGCATCCCTTCAGAGTGCAGGTCTGACCTTAGAGTCCTTGCAGTTGGAGTATTTCTTGTCCAGCCTCCCACATGTTTAACCATACATATGCTGGGGTTATAATTACATACAGGCACTCCCTTTACATCTGTGCCCAGGTGAGTATTCCTCCTGGAGCTCAGCAGCAAAAGCAAGACTGGCAAGCTCCAGCCTGCCGAGCCCAACCCGTTTTCCATCCCGTCCACCATGCACCCAGCCCAGCTCTGGGAGCCAGTGTTCTTTTCAGCCAATTCCCCTGAACAATCAATATTCCCCATCCACAAGGTGTCGATCGGCTTGGCATGCCCTTTGCCAATTGTGTCTTGAAATATCACCCCGTGGCGCAGTTTAATAGCCCTCGTTTGAAATGTCAGCTGCTGTACGTGTTTGAAATGCCTTGACTGCATTTGCTACTTTGTAGTTGGATGTCTCTTGTCTGCTTCCTGCTTGATAAGCATGATCAACAAAGAGCTGAGGATGTTCCCTGAAGCCTTCCTGAGAGATGGTCACCCCTTTCTATCTCCCTCTCTCTTTCTCTCTTTCTTTCTTCTTCTTTTTTCCTTTAAAGCTTTTGTTCTTGGGTAGAGGGAGAAATAAGTTTCCAAAGTACAGTGTTTTCTTGACGTGCTCATGGGTGCTGGTCTGAATGTTCCGTCACAGTCCTGCCTGGCAGGGGAGGGACAGGAAGCATTGCTCTTGCAGGCAGGCTGAGATCTGCTCCTTCCATCCTTCCTGGCAGAGCTGGGGAGCTCTCACCTGTGGTTAAACCCGTGGTGAGGCGGCTATGGGGGTGCCTGAGCTCGTCCCTCTGCCTCGCCCACAGCCCCTCTCCAAGGGATGCTTATCCCAGGGCAGGTCCAGGTCAACTTGCAGGAAGGAAGGTCTTCTCAACAGGCGGTGATGTTCACTTCAGAGCTGAGTTTCTCTCCATGTTCCCGGTGCTCTCAGTTTTCCAGACTCTCCAAGTCTTGAGCAGATTGTCCTTCCAGCTTACCAGGAGATGGGCTTGCCTGTGAGCCCACCAGCAGCTTGCATGGATGCAGGATGGGCTGGAGGAAGGTTATTCAAGCTTGGTCTTGAGCACCTACACTTGCTCTGGGATTGCAGCAAAGCCCTGGGTGAGGGCTGAGCATTTCCCTCTGGGCTCTAAGACCTGCAGCTGGTTTTGCAGCATTGTGCCATGTGGGACAGAGGTGTGACAGGATCCCTGCTGTGACTCCAGAGCAGTGAAAGCCAACAGAGCTTTCCAATCACGGAGCCAGGAGTGGAGCTTGTGCCACAAAGAGCGGCTGTGAGTTGGTGACCGAGGGAGGAATGCTGGGGTCTGAATAGTGGTGACCCAGGCACCAGGCAGTTCCAAGAGCCATAGATCAATTAGGGCTTTTTCCCCTCCTTTGACTAATGATAGTGCTTTTTCCTTTGTTTCATGTTGTGTTTGTCCATCTTCACTTAAACTTTCATGTTTCCTGCCTTGTTTCCCTTGAACATCTCTCCCACCTGGTGACCAGAGGAAGCTGCGCTGGGATATGTGAGGAGATAAACACTAACGGCAGGGTTTTGGTTGTGACACTAACGCCGGGGAATGGGGGTGAGGGCTGTGCAGTGTGAACCGCGTTACTAACCCAGGCAGGCAGCTCGCAGGGTCCTGCTTTGCTGGGGCTGTGCAGGCAAACCAGGGCGGGAGGGCTTGAAAAACCATCTTTATCCTGACTCAACAAATAGGAGCTGCTACTGTTCCTCCAGAAAGCACCATGGGGACCCTCACAAGGAGCAGCTTCCCTGGGCTTTCAGGGACAGAGGCGTGAGCAGGGTTGCATCCCGAGCTCCCCATCCCCACACTGAGCAGCAGCGCCTGTGCAGGTGTCACGAAAAGGTGTAGAAAGCTCAGTGACAAAGCCCTGACAGCATTTCTCAGGGCCTGTTGACAGTTTGGGGTGCAGGGGAGGTGTTCCCAGGCACGTGGGGCTGCTCTCAGAGGCAAGAACCCTCACTGGCATCTGAGGCAAGGGGCAGGAGCTAAGTCACACTGCATCTCACCTGCAGTACCACAAAGTAGGGCAGGAGAGGGGCTGCCCATCCTGCTGGTGTGGTGGGATGCTGCCACGTGGCTCTGGCAGTGACGGGGGTTAGAAGTGACCATGGCAGCTCAGCTTAGGAGTTAGCCCTGTGGAGTATGACCCCTGCAGCTCCTCTGGTCTGGGGAACAGTGGTGTGTCACCTTAGCAGACCTAGCTGGGGCCATGAGTTGATGCGTGGCTGATCTCTGTCCCCCTAGAAGCAGGCACCAGCATCCACCAAAGGCAGGGCTCAGGTCCTCACTCGCTGTGTGGGTCTGCACCTCTGGGGACAGGAGAGCTTTAGACAGCAGTGGATGGCAACTGTGTCCCTAAAATCTCTCTCTGGGCCAGGTCTGGAAGGAGGGGGAGCTGCCAGCAGCACAGCCCTGGTGTGGGAGCAGCTCTGAAGGAGCAAACCTACATGGCAATGACTAACAGAGGGAGCTCGCTTCACTGACAGCAGGTCTGGGACCTTGAGGGCTGCTTGTCTCAAACAGGCAGTGGGGTCTGCAGGCAGAAGAAGCACTCTGGGCTCGGCCCCAGCCTGACAAGTCTGTGATGGGAGCACAGCATGTGCTCTTTGCTGCTATGCAGGATTGGAGCTGGCAAAATCAAGAAGGAGCCCTTAAGTACCTACAGGCCTTGGGAATGTCTCATTTGGTGTCGGTTGGCCAAGACCAGGAGATGACTGTATGGATGGAGGCCTCAAATCATCCAGCCTTGCCTGCCTCCAGTCCTACCGAGTCATCTTCTCTGTCTTCTCTGCTTGTGTGCCTCTGTGTGTGCGCGCAATTAATGCAGGCTTCTGCCTGATTTGAAATCTTAATTACATGATGCTTTCATTTGTTTGCTCCTCCTTCCCAGCATCTCTGTGATGGGATGCAGCTGCTGGCACGCTTGTGATCTGATGTATGGCTTTCAGACCCCAGCCCTCCTCCCAGACAAAGTCCTTTGTCCATCCTGCCCAGCCTAGTAGAAGTCAGATAGATGTGAACCTTCCTCTCGTTACTGCCACTCTCAAAGAGAGAGGTGACTAATGGGGCCCCATTGTGCACTTCCCCATCAGCGGTGTTCCCTTGATCCAAGAATAGCTTCCAACCCTATTAGTTATGTGGAGATGAGTCACACAAGGCTGGCCCCATCCAGCCATAAAGTCTTGAAGCTGATCCAAATTTGGCATGGATCTGACTATCTCTGAATGGGCCAGGAGCTCTCTGAAATGGTCTCCTTGCAGCCTGGCTCTGCAGCACTCCCTGGCTGGCGCAGCTGTCCCTACCATGCTGCCCTGTCCGGTTGACGTGGGCCTGGTTGCCTGTCCGTTCTTGATGACATCTGGCACTTGTTTTGACGAACCCAGAGAGCCACAGCAGCTCCTCCTCACCCTGTGAGTTCAGGTTCCACCACCAGATAAGGCTTCCAAGCAGGAGAAGGTCTTGATTTTATTATCCACTTCCTTCCCAACCAGTGGAAAGCAAGATGGGCTGACCATGGGCTGCTGCCCAGCAGGAAAGGCAGCGCCTTGTGCTGTGAGACCCCAGTGGCTGCACTGACCACCCGCTCCCTGCCCCATACTTGGGAGCAGGTTCCTTTGCCACTGGGCAGGGCTGGCCACTCAGATGGCCTTGGTGTGCATTTGCATCATGAGATGACATCTGGGAGGATGGCTCTGGCCGTGTGCTGTGCTCCAGCCTTGCCTGGAGACGTTCTGACCGTGTGTTTGGTTTTCAGGGCTGCCCTGGCCTCTGCCCACCAGTGCCACCCCCTTCCTCAGACCCTCAGTGTGCTGAAGAGCACCCCTCAGGTGAGGGGCATGCACACCATCATCAGGTAAAGCCCTCAGCACCACAGCCTCCCAGGGCAGGGTGGGGTTTGGCTGCTACCTGGGATGGGCTTGGCTTCCTTCAGACTTCCAAATTGCACTTGTGGCCTGTCCTCATGACTTGGGGACGTGGGACAGGATAGATGGGGGTAGACCCTGCATACAGGAGCTGTGCTGTGAGCGCTCCATAGTCTGGCCTGCAATTTTTCTGCCTTTTACCTTAAGCTGCCATTGCAATTCCAGGCTCAGCCACTGAACTCGGTGCAAACAAGACAGGGGCAGGGCCTGCCCTCCTCCGCCTCTGTCCTCTGTCAGCATCTCCTGGGGTGCATTTTGCTCCAGAGCTTACACTGCCTTTCCCTCCCATGTAGAAACAGGGAGACCAGCAGAGATGAGTTCATTTTCTACTCCAAGAGGCTTATGCGGTTGCTGATTGAGCATGCACTCTCCCTGCTCCCGTTCCAGGTGGGTTTGGTTCTGTAGCCAGGAGGGTGGGCAGTAGGCGCTGTGTTTCCTCTCGAATTCCCATCCCATAACTGCCTGGGAGCCTGGACAGTCTTGGCACTGCTGCTCCCACTTTCCCTGTATGTCCACCCTTTCCTTCTAAGCTAAAAGGGAGCAGGAGTCCCCTAGGCCATGGAGCAGAGGCATGACCCTGTGTGACCACTCTTTGTCCAGCCTCATTTTCCAAGGAGCCAGACCAATCTGCAGCTGGCTGGCTCCTCTGAGGGTCCCATCAGAGCCCCTGGTAATGCTTCTCATGTGGTTTTTGCAGAGTTGCACAGTCCAGACCCCTCAGGGACAGGACTACGAAGGAAAGACATACAGCGGGAAGCAAGTAAGTGGAAACAAAAGGTGCTAGTCCAGTCTGCCCCACGGGACTACATTGAAGGTTGTGTGTATTCAGGATCAGGACACTTCTGGCTTTGCAGGGCTTCCATCAGACCTGCATTTGGTGCCTGCCATCATGAGTATAATGCCCTGTATCGTCAGGACAGGCGGCAGGTTGATGGCCAGGGATGCCATCAGAAGTGTCACTGTGTCCTCCCACTGAAGGAGGCAGCCGGGACTGCGAGCAGCACAACCTGCTCCTGGAAGGGATGTGTTTTGGGGTGGCCCATTAGCATCCCCAGTTGCTGAGGCCCAGCGCTGCACTGGGGTGGCGTGCATCTCCTGCTCTGTGCCTTCCCATTCACCCTCACCGTGTGCTGCAGATCACAGGGGTGTCCATCCTGCGAGCAGGTGAGACCATGGAGCCAGCACTGCGAGCGGTTTGCAAGGACGTCCGCATTGGGACCATCCTCATCCAGACCAACTGTAACACGGGCGAGCCAGAGGTAAAGCCCGGGGCCCTGGACTGCCAAGGGCATCTCCTGGCATTAGCCTGCATGCAGGGTGGGACTCAGGTAGTTCCTGAGAGCTCTTCAGCGATCCGAGAGTGGGTCTTGGCAAGGGTTGAGTGCCTTGAAAGCTTCTGAAGTGGGTTTTGCCAGCGTGTTTGCGCACACAAGAGCTGGTTCGCTATGCGAGTGTTTGCACCAGCACTTGGCTCCAAGCTGACAGCTGAGGTCCCAGAGACAGGAATGTGGGAAAGATCCTTCACCTCTCTAAGAGAAGGGCGGGAGTTGCTCTATTCACCTTCAGCCTCTAAGCTGATCTCTCTCCCTTGCCCAGCTCCACTATCTGCGGCTGCCAAAGGACATCAGCGAAGACCACGTCATCCTGATGGACTGCACGGTCTCTACGGGCGCAGCAGCTATGATGGCAGTGCGAGTGCTGCTGGTACAGAGGATGCTGGGCACGCCACGGAGGGCGGGTGGTTCTCCCCCAGATAACGTGCAGAACACCAACCATACTGAGGGGCCTGGTGCCAAAACTGTCTTCTCGTTGTGACAGATCACGTAATGGGAGACAGCACAAGGGAGGGACTTTTTACAAGGGTGTGAAGTCATACGACAGAAGGGAAGTGGCTTTAATTTGGGAGGGGCAAGATTTAGATTAGACATTAGGAAGAAATTCTTCATGATGGGTGGGGAAGCCCTAGCCCTGGTTGCCCAGAACAGTGGTGGCTGCCCCATCCCTAGAGGTGTTCAAGGCCAGCTTGGATAGGGCTTGGAGCCCCTGATCCAGTGGGAGATGTCCCTGCCCCTGGCAGGGGTTTGGAACTGGATGGGCTTTGAGGTCCCTTCCAACCCAAACCATTCTATAATTCTGTGGCTCCATAACCAGGTGATGACAAAGTCACCTCTTCCTTGTGTAGCAACAGCCTGGATGTAAGTTGGTTTCTTGGTCGTCTAACCCCAGGTTGGCCATGGAGAGGAGAAGAGAGAAAGTGGCTCAAGGAAGGCCCTTGATTGCTCCAAGTGCCATTCCCTGGAGGCATGGGCCATAACATGGCTTGGACACCCTTACCCTGAGCTCTCTCTATGCCTTTTCCGCAGGATCATGATGTCCCAGAAGACAAGATCTTCCTCCTCTCTCTACTTATGGCAGAGATGGGTGTCCACTCAGTCGCCTATGCTTTCCCTCGGGTGAAGATCATCACCACAGCTGTGGACAAGGAGGTGAATAACCTTTTCCGGATAATCCCTGGCATTGGTGAGTACCTGGGTAGGACAGACCTGTTGCAGGGGGGTTTTCAATGCTTCTGGCCCACTCCCCAGAGGAGGTGAAGCCCTGGTTCTCAGCAGTAGCTTAAGTCTAGCCTTATTTTACCTGAGGACCCACTGCCTCTCCTGGGTCCCACTGCCTCTTGGCTGTTGGGATCCACACACATGCTCTGAGCTCTGGTGGGCGGACACGACCTCGGCAGAAGGAGCCATTCCACGTGCCGTGAGCCTCCTCCAGCCCCAGATGGAGAAGCTGGGCTGGGACAGCTGGAGCAGATCTGTCCCTGCCTCATTCCCTTTGCTGTCACCTTAAACAAGCTCATCCAAAACAAGCTCACACTGTTCTGTCCTCTCCTCAGCTGTGCCAGGAAACACCCCTGCCACGGGGTGCTAAAACAGCCCCCAGGCTGCTCCAGTTTTGCTGCTACAAAGGTTTTAGTGCCATTTAAACTGTCAGATAAACCTGCTTTTACCTCCTTGCCTGCTGGGACGAGGGCAGGCGGGAGGATGGTCGCAGGGCTCCCTGCAGAGCTGCACCGTGACTGCAGGCTCTCTTTCTCCCCACAGGGAACTTTGGCGATCGGTACTTCGGCACGGATGCTCCTCCAGATTGGAGTGATGATGAAGATGCTCTTAGCACTTAGCTGGGTGTGGAGATGCCACTGGCAACAGGCAGCTTCAGCACTGCACCTTAACCCCTTCTGTCCATTGCAGAAATTTCTCCTTCCTCCTCACCAAGCATAGATATTTTTTTCAAACCTTACATTGAAAATCTAGGGCATATTTTTTCAAAGGAACATAAATCCTAGTTTGACTTTGTGGACAGGCGTGTGTCCCAGCATAGAGTGGAGTTAATTTATTTTAATTTAAAGATTTACCTATATAACTTATTGGAGATATTTTATAAAGAAAAGTAATAAATCTTTTTCTCTGTTTTTCTTGAATGGAGCCATTCTTTGTCACAACCTAGGGGTTCCCAGAAGAATTCACAGCCCTTCAGGCCTGCTGCTCTGGAGCAGAGATGCTGTGAGCGGTAGCGGGAGGTTGAGACCTTCCTGTTGAGAAGCAGGCTGACCCTTCAGCCATGGAGCAGTTCTTGTAGCTCTGCCTTTGCGCTGGTTACAGGCAGCTGGTTGAGGTTTCTCCTCAGTGAAGACTGAAGATCTTACAACCCAGGAAGAGTTTTCCCTACAGGATGCGCTCACGCTGATGCGACTGAGCCTTCACCCCATGGGAACTGGTGGGGACAGAGAGCACCCTGCAGCCTCTCTGCAAGGAGATCAAGGTCTCCTGCCTGCAGCAGGGCTGGAAGCAGAAGAATTCACTGTTCGCATTCCCAAGCTCCACCTCTTGCTGCCTGGCAAGTGAAGGGCTGGTACCACAGGAAGAGCAGTTCTTTGTGTCTGCAAGGAAGATGGAGTTCAGGGAGGGTCGCATCATGCTTCAGCTTAAGAAGCATCAAGCCCTTCTTTCAGTTCAGCAGCTGAAATGAAACCCAGCTCACCCGAACACTACCTTGGCTCTTGACTGAATCGGAGCTGCCCAAGACATGGGGAGCAGCTCTCGTAACAGTCTCCAGGAAGCTGATAGCAGGGCCAAGTAACCTCAGCGGAAGAAGAGCAGCCAGCCCCGTGAGGTGCATTGAGTCAGGGGCTGTCACCTTTGTGGCTAAACATGGAGTATTTTCTTTTCCTACTAAGGACCAATGCACCATCCTTGTGCTGGAGAGAGATGGGCCAAGAGGAGCAAACCAACCCCTCAGCTGGGTGTCCTTGGCTTGGAGCTGGCTCTTAAGGGCTTAGGCAAGGCAAGTGATGCCGGCAGCAAGGAGAGCGAGGCCGGTAGGGTATGTTCTGCTAGGCCCTCACCGAAATGGAGAGTCACCTGGTGATAGCACAGTGTGGGCTCAGGTGTCATGAGCCCAAAATAACTGCCACTGTTCTGCGGCATGTTGTATAAATTCTCAACTAAATTTAAAAGAAAACACATGCCTGAGTTGCTGCAAGAGCTCGGCTAAAGCATGAGCCCTTGGGTTGAAAGCCACTCTCAGAGCCAGCACTGACACTTGATTAGCGGCAGCTAAAAATAGCTCCTTGCGTAGGTGGAAGGAGAGCTCACAAGCACAAACATAGGAGGAGAAGAGGCAGACACAGGGGTTTTTGGCTGGGGCACCAGGTGAGCAGGGGTGGGACAAGGGACAGCAGCATCTCCAGGTCCATGGAGCAGCATACCTGCACCCAGCATCCTTTCCCTGGGCTGCAGAAACTAGCACAGCAGCTCAGTGCTGGAGGAGCCCAGAGTCTTTGTAGACTCCTCAACCCCATGAATGAATGCTACCATCATCCATTCATACAGATCCGGCAGACCTTGTTTGAGCCATACCTTTGGCCTCCTTGAGGGAGACAACACCACACATGGATCTTAAGCAATGGGGTTCTGACCCCCATCACCCTGCACCCATGGCCTTGATGAGCCTGTGCTGGACTTCAACAGCAGGTGTAGGCTGCTCGGCCTTGGGAGGATAAGACAAAAATTGTGGTGTAAAGGGTGTGAGGAGGAGGAGGCATCACCAGAGCCTCAGACTACAACGTCTTGTTTTGCAGCACTTCCAGGCTGCTAAATGCTACCCACGTACTCAAGCGGTCCCAAGCATGCATGGCCAGCGGCTGGCAGACCCACGATTAAGCATTGCATGGCTCCCCCTTTGCCACCACATTAAGGTCCAAGTGACCAACACCCTATCGCATGGGCATGGTCACTGGGACCACACAGCCCAAAGGACTCCTCGACCTTCCTCTGTGCTTCCTCCCAGTGTGGAGGAAGATCTTGGAGACCTTTACATCCAGGTCAACTCTTGCTTTTAACACAGTACATCCATAATTTTCCTCAGGACAGCTCTGTTTTCCCTCAGCATATCCACATTTTTCCCTCAGACCCACAACAGATTTCTATCTTTCCCTAGTATATCCCTATTTTTCCTTTCCTGCACTTTCCTTTGAGCAGATACAACATTTTTCCTCAGCAGGTACACATTTTTCCTCAGATCCACCCTTTTTCTTTAACAGACGCACTTTTTTTCCTTAGCAGAGCCCTATTTTGCCTCAAAAGATCTGCATTTTGCCTCAAAAGATCTGCACTTTCCCTCAGTAGATCTACATTTTCCCTCAGATGTGCACTTCACCTCAGTAGATACACCTGCAGCCACACAGCCATCTTTTACCCCAACAAACCAACCGTGCACCCACACCAACGCTGGCCTCTCCTACTACTCAAAAACACAGCACGTTCCCCTCCTCTCCTTCTCTGCTCCCTGCCTGAAGGGAAAATGGCAGGTGGGCTCGATGCTGAGCAGCTCCATCCCCACCACCATCGCCCTTGTCCCCAAGCCACGGCGCCATTTTGAATGCCCTCAGCCACCCATGGCCATGGTCTGGAGGGTCTGCCAGGCCCCATCTCGCCGTCACCAACTCAACAAGACCGAAGATCTTTTGTTTGTGACAAAACACTGTCGGCAAACGCACCCCCATCGGAAACACCATGTGGGAGGAGGGCGGCTCCCCCTCGCTTCTGCCTCGTTGCCCCCCTAGCACCGGCCATGCTGGCCACTCACAGGGTGGGGTGATGAGAGTGAGAACAAAAAAAAAACCCACTTTTTTTTTTGCCAAGATATCAATCTACGTCTTTCTCAGGTAACCGTAGCCATGAGGTTGCAGTGCAGCAGGGCAACCAGTGCTGCCAGCACCGCTGCAGCCACCCTTGGCAGTGCCGCTCTCTCCGCCCCAGCCCAAAAAACCATGAGGGTCATACCATTAATTTTTTTAAGAGGAAAAAAGAGCAAATGCGGTCGCTGATGAGCCGTGGATGTTGTGCACTGGTTGGCGGCCAAGAAAAGGGCTCCCCATGGCCGCTGTGGCTGCTGGCCAGCAGTGTGCAGCACACAGGGACACCCCGAGGGACAGTCACCCTGCGGCAGACACAGCCACAGCAGTGGTTCCCTCCCAAAACACAGGAATACTGGAGAAAGGCAGCAGCAGTCATAGAATCGTGGAATGGTTGGGGTTAGAAGGGACCTCAAAGACCATCCAGTACCACCCCTGCCATGGGCAGGGACACCTCCCACTTGATCAGGGGCTACAAGCCCCATTCAACCTGGTCTTGAACCCTTCCAGGGATGGGGCAGCCACCATTGCTCTGGGCAACAAGGGCCAGGGCCTCCTCACCCTCACAGCGAAACATTTCTCCCCAAGATCTCATCTCAGGCTCCCCTCATTCAGCTAAAAACTGTTCCCTCTCATCCTCTCCCTGCCCTCCCTGATCCAGAGCCCCTCCCCAGCTTTCCTGGAGGCCCTTTCCATACTGGAAGGTCCTCTAAGTTCTCCCCGCAGCCTTCTCTTCTCCAGGCTGAACAACCCTACCTCTCTCAGCCTCTTTTTCTCATTACACACCCAGGCAATGCTACACTTCCATTAAAGTAGCCCCAAATCCTCCCATAAGCTTTCAATTTATCACCGTCACACAGTACCCATGGGCTTGACTACAGCCCCCTGATAGTCAGGGTCTCCCCACCACAGGGTCCCTGTCCTGGCAGCACCTGCATCGCCACGGGCTTTGCTTGACTTCCTGCCCAACGTCCAGAGCGACCCAAACCACAGCTGATCTGACCAACAGCAGAGCCTCTCAAACACAATCCCCTCGTCACTAAAAATAGATCGGAGCGGTTGAAATAATAAGAAAAAAAAATACCACACAAAGAAGATGAGAACAATATCCGCTTGACCATCAAAGATAAAACACACTCATTTCGAGGCAGGAACAGCTGGGAGGAGAACTTTTGGGTAGTATTTTCTCTTTCTGCAGCAGGTTGGCTTGGTTTTCTTTGAAATGGGTGAAGCTTCTCGTTGCTGCCAGCCCGAGGTAACTGCCAGAGGCAGCTCCAGTGCCCATGGTTTCTCTGTTCGAGGGCTTGGTGGAGCTGGAAAGCAATAATGACCCATCAGGTCAGAATTAACGACTCATTTTCCTTCTGAGCTTGCTATAAACTTGTTTCCTATTTGTACAGAAAGAGGCAGAACCGGTGGGTTTAAACCTGTGCGCTCGCCCCACCACTCATGTGAGAACGTGGTAATTCATCGCAGGAGGGGGCTTTGCTGTTGAGCACAAGCAGCAGCCTTGCTGCTCGCTCCCAATGCCAAAGTTGGGGCACAGCAGCTCCATCCCACAGCTCTGCAGGGTACGGTTCTGGCCAGCTGCAAAAAACAATGTTTAGTTTCTCCGTATTATTAAACAAGGCAAATTGTTGCAAACAACGGCTGGTGGAATCTGCATTAAAACCCCTGCTCTGCTAATAGAAGTGGGTTTTTTTTCAGAAGTCGGTATCAAAACAGCAGTGGAAAATGGGGTATTTTGAAGCTGCTCCATGAGGAATACTTGAGACAGCAATCAACCAATAAATCCAACATGTTACACTCTGAGGTGTGTACCTGGTGCCACTGAAAACTTTTTCACCAGTACCTTAAGTGAAATTCATGCCGTCTCTTGCCAAAAGCAATCCTTGGTCAGGCTCAGTCCTCACAGAAATATTTATAAATATCAAAGACATTTAAAAGACTTGATTCAACCTCAACAAATCTACACTGAAGATTTATTAGACCCCCCCCTTAACCCACAGACTGAATAACTGCAACAAGAAGAGAAAGGGTTGAGGAAGAGTTCAATAAAAATAGTAAAGCGTAGAGATAGGACGGGGTGAACAGTTTTCAGCTGAAAGAGAGGAGATTGAGATGAGATCTTAGAGAGAAATGTTTCCTTGTAAGGGTGGGGAGGACCTGGCCCAGGTTGCCCAGCACAGTGGTGGCTGCCCCATCCCTGGAGGGGTTTAAGCCTGGGCGTTAAAATCCACACAGAGCAGAGGAAGAAATCTTGAATCCCAAGTATTCCTTCTTTACCTTTAATAAACTGAAAGAAAGTAAAAAAAACCATGCAAGTGCCCCTCTTCTTCCTCTCTCATGCAAACAACAGCTGTGAAAAGAGAAAAGAGAGGTGGCAGTTAGCATTCTGCAGCTTGCCGAGCCATGCTAACAAGTCCGTTAAGGTACAGATTAGTCCTTGTGCAGCCCAGTCTGGGGTAACTCCCTCATCTGACACAAATAGTGGGGAAACAAAAGCACCAAAAAGTGACTGCAAGGGCAGAAGGTGCAGGAAAGGAGATGGGCTCCCCATGGGGACTGCAGACAAGCCTGGGCAGCAGGTGAGATGGGGATCTCCACTCGTTGCCGCTGGATCTGGAGCCTGCTGCACCCAAGAGCAGCTCCAGCAACAAAACCTCCTCTCTAAGTCATGTCTGAGGGAAGTGGTGCAACTCGGTTAACTAAACATACCCTTCAAATGGCCGGCACTGGTGCTGGTACTGCAGCATTTCCCACTCTCATCGCTGCCTTTGCTGGTACAGAGGGACACACCAAGGAGGATTTGCAGATGGTTTCCACCACAGGGATCCCATGCAGACAGGTGTGCCAGAGCCATGGCAATCTCCCAGTGTTGGAGCTTTGCCCAGGGACTCCACACAGTGTTGACACAGACAGCTCAGGAAGAGCTGTGCATCATCTCCAGAGCCCCTCTGCCATCACACTGGGTCTCCTGGAAAGGGGCACTGGGGGAGCGATATCCTCTCCGAGACACCAAACCAGTCACAGATCCTTGAACCACCACACTGCCTCCCTCCTCCATTACCACTGCTCAGCCCTTCAGCCCCATTTCTCCCTGGAAAGCAGCACATGGGGTATTTCACATCCTCTAAAGCAGGGCCAAGCACAAGGTGCTGGTGGAGCTGAGGGAGAAACACAGGCAGGAGCCAGACCAGGAGCTACCAGAGACTCTGTGACAGCCGATGGAAATTACCCTTTGCAGAGGTGGTGAGGAGCACAGCTACGTATCCTGCCATGTATGCATGCTGCTCCAGCCCCACAGAAGAGTGCTGTGCCCTGCTGGGCCAGGGTAAGCTGTTCCAGATGTGCCTGCATCCTTTGGTAGCACCTGCTTTATCACAGCATGTGGTTTTCCATCTTTCCCTTTGTTTTATTGTGTTCTACAGCAAAAACTGCTCTTCTGGACCTGCCAAAAGGTCAAAAATAAATCACACTTCTCCGGATCTGCTCTCTGTTAGACCCATGAGGCACAGGAGCTGCTCTCCACTCTGGGTCTGGCCTTGAGGGAGGATTTGCTGGCTGAGCTGGAGCAGCTTTAGGACGAAGAGGATGCAGATATGTGTCACAGCCTGGCGTCGGGACAGGGTGGAACTCTGCCATGTGCTCTGGCTCCGTTCAGAGAGGCAACACTTAGGAAACATGCTTTCTTGGTGGGTGGGATAGAAATGAGGCTCTGCTCCTTGTTGAATTGAGGAACAGGACCTCTCTGTCCCTCCAGGGCCAAAGAGGAGGAAACCCAGAGCAGCTTCATGTCTACGCTGGACCTGGGTAGTGGAGGATGCTCTGCAGCTCCCGCAGCCTGGGCAACCCTCCTCACCTCCTTCTGTCTAACAGCAGACGAGCACTTTCTCATTTTCAAATGAATCAAGAGCACCACTAAAACACAGAGTTGGGGTTGCTGCTTTTTTTTTTTTTTTTTTTTTTGGTTTCTTTCACTTCTCTTTGCCGCCTTGCCTGTCCAGCATGTAATGGAAAATTTACCACAGATGCTCGCAATGAACAAACAGGAAGCCAGCAGAAAGCGTGGCAACTCGCTGTAGCCCAGTTCAAATCAGCCGAGTGACAAGAAAGGCCATAAAAGCCGACGTGGGGGTGGCAGGGTGGAGAAGAGCAGACGAGAGGGGACAAGCAGCCAGTGTGGGCGAGGCAGCCTCCGCCTCACCTCCCCGGGGACAACGCGTGGTCTCAGGTAAGGCAGGTACTGCCCTGCACCTTTCCTTTTCTCCCTCCTGCAGAAGAGATTTCTAATTATTCTTGGAAGTCCTCGCCATGTTTGTGCTTAGCTTCTTCTTGCGATGGGGGACTACTACTTCATTTCTCTGTCCCAGTCTTCCTAAAACTCAAATTTGCTCAGATAAACTCATTCTATTTGGCTTTTCCTAGTCTTTGCTGCCCATAAGGCAAGGCCTAAAAGCCCAATAAAAACAATCATAGATTTCCAACAGAGGCATTCGATGAGAAAAAGCTGTGTTGTGGCTTCACAGTCCCTTAGTTCCTGCCTGAAAAGTTTTTCTTTCCTTGGCTCCTGGGCAAATCCAGAGTTTCTCAATTGAAATAGATTGTCTTGGCTGCACGTGGGGTACCTGGAGGTGCATCAGGCTCAATCTGTTCCATACGTTTAGGATCATGTCAGAACCCGAACGAAGCAAGAAGTCAAGAGAGGGGCTGAAAACAGATCGGTGATTCCTCTGTACCTTTTCCTGAGAGATTCCTAGGCCCAGTCACATCTTGTATGGGGCTTGTCGGTGCTGAATTTGAAAAATCATTCCCTTTGACTTTGCAGTTCACTGAATTAATGAGCTTTTAACAGCCATTTTTTCCACACTTACAGCAAATTTCTCTGGCAAGAGGCTGCCAGAAACAGCACCAGAGATCCCTTTCCCCAGAGAAGTGATTTTTCAGCACCCCATAGGATTAGGAAGATGAACTGGGAGCCTCTACTGTTACCTGCAGAGATGGGAGGAAGGCTTTTGTGTCCCTAACTTTCAAAATCTGGGGCAGCCCCTGAAGAAATGGCCTTTGCTGGTCCTGCTGCTCGCATGGGTGCTGCGGAGGGGAGGGAGATGTGCTCATTCCTGCCTCAGATATCACAGCAAGGGAAATGCATTAGACACGAAGATAACTGGAAGATAATGAGGTGCTAGAAGATTTCCTGGGGTGCAGGCAGACTCTCCATCAGTGGTGTTTCTAGGAACAGGCAGCTCTCGAAAGCTGTTATGGCAGAGATAACCTGCAGCCCATGCCAAGCTCAGACTCCTCCTCAGTCCAGCCCTTTTGGTCCCCTGCACCCTTCCGTGTGTTTCTGCACACTCCTAGCCAGGGGCACTAAAGCTTAGAGCCCCACTGTTCCCGTCTAACAGCAGCACTGGGTGATTTCAGCCTCTCCAGACTCTGCCGCATAAGAACCTCTACACAAGAGGAGCAGAGCTGCTCCACATGCTCCTTCTCCGACAATCCCCTGCATGTCAAAATGCAGCCGATGCCCAATGCAGCAGGCACACAGCCTTCCCGCTGCGTACAGCCCCTGCCCTGTGCCACCCAGGAGGCTGCAGCACACCCAAGCTTGCATTTCCTTTCTCTTGAAGGCAAAACCCACCCACCCAAGAAAGAAGCAGGGCCAGGATTTCAAAGCATCTGCACTCATGTGCTTACCCTCAAGGTAAAGGGTGAGGTTTTCCTCCACCAGGGAAGACAGGATCACACAAAACCCCAGCTATTCAGGAGCACGGGCAAAGCCCAGCTGCTGCAGGAGTCACAGCCCCTGCCACTATTTAGTGGTTCTACCCATCCCCAATTCTCCTTCCTGACCTTCCTAAGCCTGTACGGCTCAGCTTGGGATGGTTTGCACTGACCTCTCTCAGACAAATCTCGTACATATCACACAAGCCTTCCTCCAGCCAGCACTTTGCAGCTGCAAAACCTGTGTGGCCACAACCAGTTCCTTATAGGAGCAACGCCCTTTGACTGGTCCAGTTTGAATCAGGAGATGACCATGTGCCACAACAGCGTGGCTTGGCTCAAAGCTCACACAGAGCATGAAGGGTTAGGTGGCTGGAACTGTTGGGAGGATTAGAGAAGTCCAACAGGCAGCACCACCATGAAGCCAGAGTCCCAACACCACCTGATCACACAAAAACATCCACCACCAGGTCTTAAACCCAAGTAAACAGCCATTCGTCCAGCCCGGGGCTGCACATCTGGGGACACATCCCTCCTCCCGCGGCTCTCAGCACCCGCTTCTGGATGCCAAGACCAGAAATGGTTGCGAGTGCTGCCACAAGCCACCCTGGCAATGTGCAATGATGGAAAAAAAGGGGAAAACATGGTGGGGGGGCGGATGAGCTGCCAGTCCAGCACTGAGGGTGTCCAGGTAGGTATTCATCCTCACCAGACAATCCTTCCCCTTTGCAATGGCCTCGGTCCCTTGCAGCAAGATGTCCCCAAGAGAAAACAGCCTCTCACCAGTACCTCCTTGGGAAAGAGCTGTTGCATGCAGAGCCAGAGGTCAAGGTGAAGTGCTGCTCTGGGAAGGAAGAGCCAAGAGGCCGCTCTTCTGCTTTCTCTTCCAAATTTCTCAAAGACTGGGGAGTCGGGGCAGGCACTAGACATCCAGTGAACGATGAGGGGCGGCAGTGCTGTGGCTGCCCAAGCGAGCGGCACCTCGAGGACTGTCTAACCTGAGAATGGTGAAACATAAAGGTCAATCTCAGGTTCGTCAGCCCATGAGATGTCTTCTCCAGAGCAAGACGAGCAGCACCAGCCCCCACCAGCTGCTCCCTCCACCCAGCACTTGGAAGAATCACAGCAGGGAGCAGAAGGGCCCCGGAGCTTTGTCTGCACCCACTCAGTGACACAGAGGTGTGAAGCCCGACACGGCTGTTTGCCATGATGGGAGAGGATGGAGACTGGTGCCAGCCCCGAAGGAGCAAAGGGACGAAAGTGACTGGCAAGTTCCACCTGGTTCTTAGAAGAAGCTGCTGGAAGCTCAGCCACACTTTAGCGCCAAAGCTGCCACGGTCGGCAAAGCAGCAGCTTCCACGTGCGATTTGCTGTTCACGAGACAGAAGGCTCCGAACACTTAAAGTGCCTAATTAGGAGCCTCTCTGATTCCCACCAGCTGTGAGGCCATTGGATCTGTGCCTCTGCGAGCCAGTGAGCGCAGCCAAGGGGTGAATTTGGCATCCCTGAAAGCATCATTAACACGTCGCTCCTCACTCTCCTGAGTAGAGGAATAGACAGTGACATCCTGAAAAGTGACAATAATGAATCCCCAGGCAGCACACAGGGCCCTTCAGCATTGAATGCATCAGTAATTTAAGAAGGGAATAGAAAATACATATATATATATATATATATATATATATATATTATTTTCCACGTTGAGCTTCCTAAATAAAGCACAAGATGCACTTGTTGGGTTCACTTTCTTTCCTACAATTAAATGATTAATCTTAAAGCATATAAACCAAAAGAAAAATGTTTTTTAAGCATTACCAGCCCCGATGCTGTCCATGGGGGTAAAAGATGAACTGAGCTGCATCTCCCTGTGTCTGCTCCTGGCTCTGAGTGTGTCAATGCATCTCAGAGTCCCTGGCTTGCTCATCCTTAGCCTAGGTGGCCCCCAAAGCCCTAGGGGCAATGCTCCAGGCATCAGGCCCTACCACAGCAGCTCCTGGCCTTCTCGAGTGCTGTTTCTGTAGAGAAGCCCTAGGAGACGGAACAAAAGGGTTTTGTAGAGAGAGCTTGGCTTCACATGTAAAGAAGCAGCCAAAATTGTCACCACTGGGACACTCAGCCCCAGGCGGGGGTCAGAGCACCCCCAAAACATGAGCTGCCCCTGCAACGAGAGCTCTCTGGCTCTGCCTCTCATCTCCTGTGGCTCCGAGTCACCTGGGGTCACCTGTCCTCATGCTTGGTCTGTGAGAATAAGCCCCAGATTCACTTGCAGGCATCGCACCAATGCTACCTATGGCAGAGAGCAGCTGGGCAGTAGTAATGCCCATCAGGTTCCAAACCAACTTCAAGGAGACTTAAAACCATGTCCAGAGCCCTCATGAGCAACCGGACAGCACAGGGGAAACAGCTTGGTTCCCTCGGCTGTGGTCACTGCTGGAGCCTTTCCTTCTCCTCCTCGGGTTTGGGGAGTCGCATTTGCCCTCAGCACCCGCCAGGACCAGGAGCTGCCCGGGGAGCTGCAGGCAGCGCAGTGGCAGCTCCAGAGCAGGGGCTCCAGCCAGCATGGCAAGGACAGGCTCAGCCGTGGCACCAGGGGTCAGGCTGTGGGGGACAGAGGGAAAAGCAGGCTCAGGTGGAGCACTGGAAATTACAGGAGCCCTCAATGATTCAGGAAATAAAAGGACTTACACAATGCAGCGCGCACAAAGCAAATGGGAGGCAGATGCTCCTGCCTCAAGCCTGCCTGATGGCCACTCTCCTTCTGCTAGGAGTTATTTTGCAGTTAAGGGTTTGGGGGGATGGGGGGGAGGCACCCCACTTGCCGCCCTCATAAATCCTCTTGGCCCTTTACAGTGACCCTGTAGAAAGCAACAGAGCCCTTGTTTTCTGTGTGGCTCCTGACCTGGAGGAGGATATAGGGGTTCTTGTCATTCATTCAAGTTCTATTTCATGTAGGTTGTTTTTGTTTGTTTTCTTTTTTTTTTTTTTCCCTGTTCTCTTGAAATGTTTATTCCTCGTGAGGGAATTTTAATTTTAGAGACAGCAGCACTTTTGCAAGATGAAGTGATTGCTGAACTCCAAGTGCCCAATGATGGAAGCTCCAGCAGGGAGGGAAGAAAAAGCAAATGAATCACATGCACTAATCCCTCAGACCCTGGGTTGCACCCAGAGGTGCTTCACCATCAGGCCAGAGAAATATCCTGCCCTTTGAACTCCACCAAAGGGAGAAAGTTGTGCTCCAGAAGCACATTTATACTTCTGAAGTGAAGTTTTCAACTGCATGGTACCAGGAGATGAATCACTCAGAAAAGCCGGGAAGGGTGCCGGATGTGCCTTCACCAAACAACATCAAAAGGAGCCGCTGGTGCTGGAAAGGAAAACCTGCCCCGTGAAATGAAGCAGTGTAGAGTTTGGGGTCCACCCCACACAGCCGTGTGCACCCCTTTTCCATGTGAACACACCGCCCCGGGGGGGACCGAGGGTGGGTTTGTGTCTGGAAATACATCCTGGTACAATGCAGGAGCAGGGCCCTCAGCTAGCTGGGCTTGCAGCACCTCTTCTCACTCCTCTTCACCCACTGCACCCCAGATCCCCAGGTTGCTTCTTGTCTGTCTGGTTCTTCTCTCTTGATCCCATGCCCTTGATTCCCAGTGTCCACCCAGACTCTCCCTGCTTGAAGCCCCAGCTTTTCACTCTCTCATCCCCCATGTCCCCCAGACTCTCTCCTCCACAATCCTATGTCCCCCAGACTCTCTCCTCCACAATCCTATGTCCCTCAGACTCTCTCCTCCACAATCCTATGTCCCCCAGACTCTCTCCTCCACAATCCTATGTCCCCCAGACTCTCTCCTCCACAATCCTGTGTCCCCCAGACTCTCTCCTCCACAATCCTATGCCCCCCAGACTCTCTCCTCCACAATCCTGTGTCCCCCAGACTCTCTCCTCCACAATCCTGTGCCCCCCAGACTCTCTCCTCCACAATCCTATACCCCCCAGACTCTCTCCTCCGCAATCCTATGTCCCCCAGACTCTCTCCTCCACAATCCTGTGCCCCCCAGACTCTGATCTCCACAATCCTGTGTCCCCCCAGACTCTCTCCTCCACAATCCTATGTCCCCCAGACTCTCTCCTCCACAATCCTGTGTCCCCCAGACTCTGATCTCCACAATCCTGTGTCCCCCAGACTCTCTCCTCCACAATCCTATGTCCCCCAGACTCTCTCCTCCACAATCCTATGTCCCCCAGACTCTGATCTCCACAATCCTGTGTCCCCCCAGACTCTCTCCTCCACAATCCTATGTCCCCCAGACTCTCTCCTCCACAATCCTATGTCCCCCAGACTCTCTCTTCCACAATCCTATGCCCCCCAGACTCTCTCCTCCACAATCCTGTGTCCCCCAGACTCTCTCCTCCACAATCCTGTGCCCCCCAGACTCTCTCCTCCACAATCCTGTGCCCCCCAGACTCTCTCCTCCACAATCCTATGTCCCCCCAGACTCTCTCCTCCACAATCCTATGTCCCCCAGACTCTCTCCTCCACAATCCTATGTCCCCCAGACTCTCTCCTCCACAATCCTGTGTCCCCCAGACTCTCTCCTCCACAATCCTGTGTCCCCACGGCTCTCCCGTCTCCTTCTCCAATTTTACCCCCCAGCACTCCAACCCACGACACCCCTGGTTCTCCACCCCACGATCCCTCGTGTCCCCCTTGCCTCCAAGAGCCTCTACCCCACTATCCCCCTTGTCCCCCCAGAATCTCCCCTTCGATCCTGCTTGTCCCCATCACCCTCACCCCCCGAGACTCACACCTCCCCGACCCTCCGTGTCCCCCCTGTCTCCCGCGGGGCCGGCCGGTTCAGCACCGCGGACAGTTCCCTCCGCGGGTCCCCGGGTGGAGTGGGGTGGATGGGGTGGGGGGGGCGCCCCGGCCGTAGCGCAGTCACGTGATTCCGCGCCCCTATAAAGGGAGGTGGCGGCGGCAGAGCGGGGCGAGGAGCGGGAGGAGCGGCGAGCGGTGAGGGGGGTCCCGGGGAGGGGACAGGGAAAAGGGGGGGGGGGGGGGGGTCCCGGGTGAAAGGGGCTTCTCGGGTAGAGGAAGGGTCCCGAGGAGGGGAGGGGTGAATAGAAGAGCGTGTCCCGAGGGGAATGGGGGTCCCGGGGAAAGAGATAGGGGAAGGAAGGGGTGGGGGGTCCGAGAAGGGAACAGGGAAAGAAGAGGGTCCTGGGGAGGGAAGGGTCCCAGGGAGGGGATGGGTCAAGGGGGGGGGGGGGTCCCAGGGAGCGGGACAGGGGAAGGGGGGGGTCCTGGGGAAAGAGGGGTCCCGGGGAGTGGACAGGGAAAGGAGGGGAGTGGGTACCAGGGAAGGGAGGGTCCCAGGGAAGGGGGAAAGGAGAAAGGGGGGGTGGGGTGTCCCCCCGGTCCCCAGGGACAGGGGAAGGAGGCGATCCCCTGTCCCAGAGAGGGTCCCGGTCCCGAGATAGGGAGAGGAGGGGGTTTCCATCCCCAGGAACAGAGGAGTGAGGGCTCCCAGGCCAAGGTAGGTCCCTTCCCGGGGACAGGGGAGTTGGAGTCCCATTCCTGGCACTAGAGAGGGGGGTCCCTTCTGTGGGGTGGGATTCCCATCCTAGGGGCTTCCTACCCTTAGAGGCGTCCCCCCTCCTGGGGGCTCTGTTCCCTCTGAGGGGCTCATGGCTGTGCAGCCGTGACTGCAGAGGGGGTCTGGGGGGTTGGGGGGTCGGGGGTCTTGCAGGCACCCGGCCCCGGAGCGGCTGCCATGCGGGTCAGGATGATTTCAGCTGCCTCGGTCCTCGTCCTGCTCTTCCTGCCCTCGGAGACCTGCTCGCCCCTGCAGTGGCCCCAGGCCCCGTCCCGCAGGATGACCTTGGCCCCCCAACCCCGCTGGGAGGCCTGGCCGGGAGCCCCGCGACCCCCGGTTGCCACCGCTAGCCCCCTGCCCCAAAGACTGTGCCAAGCCAGCCGGGCAGAGCCCACGGCGGCCTCCCGCGCCCAACGGGCCCTGCACGCCGGCAAGAGGCGAGATGGCAAACCCAACTCGCTGGATCTCACCTTCCACCTCCTGCGCGAGTTCCTGGAGATGTCCCGGGAGGAGAGACTGGCCCAGAAGGCGCTCAGCAATAAGCTCTTGCTGCAGAGTATAGGAAAATGAGGGAGGGTCCTGGCGGGGAATGAAGGCAACCGACCCCATAGCGAGCAGCCGTGGCGGAAAGCGGAGGAGAGGAGGGGGGGATGCCGCTGCACAGACGGAGGCTGGAGCTGTGCCCAGGGAGCCCCCTCCTTGCCCGGTGGGGTCCCCCTCGCTGCGTCCCGCGTGTTTCTCTCGCTGTTGTGCATTAAATTCACCCTCGCACCTGCTCTGCTGCTGTGCTCTTGTGCTTTCCCCCCTCAGCCCTACGTGAAGCTCACTCTGCTTCCCCCACCCCGGGGGGTTGCATCCCTGATTTTGAGCCCTCTGGATCCGTCTGTCTCACAGCCACGTGGGTTGGGAATACTTCAACGTAACTGTGTTGCCGCAGCCATGGGTACCGAGCATCCTCTCCCCTGCTAGAGCTCCTAGTCCCTTCCACATCCATGGATCCAGTTGGGTCTCCCCTGAAACACTAGAGCAATCTCAGATGCACCTCTGGGTGAAAGGTGCCTGTATAAAGTGCCCTGAGTGGTGTAGCTCATGCCTCTCCTGCCCAAGGAACGTGAGCACAGGACATGCCTGTGAAAACCCATCAGCAACTACACAATAAGGAATACAATAATACAACTACACAATAAGAACAGAACCTATGAGGAGTGGCTGAGAGAGCTGGGTGGTTTAGCCTGGAGAAGAGGAGGCTGAGAGGAGACCTCATTACTCTCTACAAGTACCTGAAAGGAGGTTGTGGAGAGGAGGGAGCTGGGCTCTTCTCCCAAGTGACAGGGGACAGGACGAGAGGGAATGGCCTCAAGCTCCACCAGGGGAGATTAGAAGGAAGTTCTTCACACGGAGGGTCATTGGGCATTGGAATAGGCTGCCCAGGGAGGTGGTTGAGTCACCTTCCCTGGAGGTGTTTAAGGGATGGATGGATGAGGTCTTGAGGGACTTGGTTTAGTGTTTGATAGGAATGATTGGACTAGAAGATCCGATGGGTCCTTTCCAACCTGGTTGTTCTATGATTCTATGAATGAGGCTGCACAAACAGCAGTGACATCCGGATGGTGCAGCACATGCTCCAGAGGGGCTTACGATCAGTCCTGCAAGAGAGTCTTGAGATGGTTGAGATGTGGCACCGGTGATTGCGTCCCACCACAGCCCAGCAGCAGCCAGGGAGGGATCAGCATCATCTCTGAGTGACCAGCATCACCCATGAGCCTATTGCCATGACTTGTGAGTCCATCATCAGCCCATCACCTATGAGTGACCAGCATCACCCATGTAGACAGACACTGGCATCCCACAGGGACCTGAAGGTCTTTCATCCTCCTCATCCTCCTCCCAGGGTTGCACTAGCAGCAGCTCTGGTGCTGGCAACCAAAAATATCCAGGAGATCAGCCTTAGGGTTCTCAAAACAAGCTCGATCTTCTCTGAAGCTGGTGCTTACGTGGGACAAAGATCTCACGCTGCTGGTGCACTGTGATTGCTTTGTGGGCTGGTTTTTTTTCCTGTAAAGGTACATTTTCTCCTATCATGAAAAAAAGGTAAGGAATACATAAAAGCAGTGATTACCATGAGGAAAGGGAGGAAGGGTTTGTTAAACCGGAGGCAATTGCACCCAGCCTAAAGGCAGCCGGAGTGGCTCAGAAGCACTTGGAACCCTCACTGGAAAGATGGGGCTTTGCTGGTGCAGGACTGGGCTCTGGGATCAGTTGAACCCCTGGGCACAGGAGGAGGAAGCGGGGGATACCTGCTTCTTGCAGGGTTGTGGGCGCCGGACAAGTGCTGAGGACACGAGTGGGGACAGGCAGGCTGGGGGTCCACCCAGGGAGGCTGTGGAGACACATCTGGGATGCTGCACTGGGGACAAGGGCTTGGCAGGTGCTGGTGGCTCTTCTGACCCCATGAGAGATCCAACACTGCCTGTGTCTGTGTCACTGTGCCCGTGTCATCAGAGCAGCCCCCTGTCCTCCACCCTCACAGCCCTCCCAGGACAGACACAGGTTTTACCAAAGGGGTTTGCTGAGGAGCAGGCTGGGAGCTGCACCCTCAGACCCAGGTTTTTCCTCCTCCAGTATTCCCTGCGCACGGCTCTGACAGCCTTGCAGCAAGTTTGCATCTTTTAGTGCCACAGCTGGCAGTTTGGGACAAGGTTTAGTGAACCCTGAGCTTGGTGGTTCTTGGAGGAAAAGTCTCCAAGAGCAAATGGCATGTAACAGAACAGCCAGCCCAGCCTGGTCCCCGGCACCCCAAGGATGACATATCCAGGTGCCCCGTGATGGGACACCTCCCAGTAGAAGGCATCCCAACCCTTACTCAGCTCAGATGTTTGCAATCTCAGGCTCCCAGCGGGAGTGATTTGCTCTCTGCATCCTGTTCCTGCCCTCCCAGCCACAAACAACCCTCACCAGTGCACGGTGCCCCGGGCGTCCTTCCTTGCTACCACAGCCCAAAGCCACCACTGTGTCCTGTTGGGGTGGCTGCGGGCACGGCTCGGCTTCAGCTGCCCCTTGAAAACCATCCTGCAAGGGACAGGTTTGGAGCAGGACCCTAGGGCTCCCCCAAGGCTGCACCCCTGAGTCCCCCCAGGGAGCACATGCTGAGCTGGAACAACAGGGTTTTGTTCTTACCTCCTTCCAGCCGATATCCATCAAATGGGAATCAACATCTTCACAAGGACTGGTCCCAGGGCAGCCTTTCATCCACCGCAGACCCAGGTGCCAGATGAAGGTTTTACGCTGCCTCAGGTCCCACCTTGGCTGCAAAGCAAATCCCACAGCAGCCTTGGGCACCTACCTCACTCCTCTTGGCCTCTGCCTCTCCTTCAGGAGCAAAACCGGTCTCTGATGACGCGAGGTTCCTAGGAGAAGGATATTTTTACTGCAGACAGACAACCTCTGTGGAGGCTGGAGCAGCCGGCCTCTTCCTGGGACCCTGCAATCGGTTCTGACAGCTCTAACTTGTATTTACAGCCCAAACGCTTGCCGTGGTCTGGCATCCTGGGAAGATCTTTGACCACCAATGCTTAAAAAACACAAGGGGTACCCAGTGGGTGCAGGAGCAGAGAGAGAAGGGAGCAGTCATGGTGTTTAAGGCACGGGAGGATGAGGTCTTGAGGGACTTGGTTTAGTGTTTGATAGAAATGGTTGGACTAGATGATCCGATGGGTCCCTTCCAACCTGGTTGTTCTATGATTCTATGACCCTGCATCCATCGGCACAGGGAGCTGAGGAGCTGTCAGTGCCCACCCAGGGACAGCAGGAGGATCCCACGTGGATCCTCCCAGCGCAAGGCAGGACCCCAGACCCTTCCTCTTGCGATTTCCAGCAGGCAGAGAAGGAAACAACAAACCAACGCACCTTTCTTTCTGCATTGAAAACATTTATTTTACAACAGTGGTTTCAGATAACTTAGCAATCTTTATTTTAGTTTATATTCAGACATACAATACACAAATTACCATGCTAAAACAGAAAAGAATTCCTTCTGCCGTAACTGCGTGTATGTACAGGAGCTCAGTAGTATCGAGTGTAACAACCCACGAAGGTCAGACAGCCACATCTACTTACAGACAGTTCCAAGTATGGTCCTTTAGTAACATAACAAAATATATATATGTCTATATTATAATTGCTTTCCAGATGCATTTATACTTCGATTGTGGTTGGTTTTGGTTTGGTTTGGCTTTTTTTTTTTTTTTTTTTTTTTACACATTTTTTCTTTATTAAAGCTGGGCTCCCCCCACCCCAACCCCACACTGAAGTGCAAACGCAAATGTCCCATCCCTGGTGTCCTCAGCTCCCTCAGCCTTCCCAACCAAACCCTGGGATGAACGACTCCGTTCAGAGCCTCGCTCACAGGCAAAATGAGCACAAACCGCCTCGACGTCTGCAAGACATCAGAGACAACAGAAACCAAACCGTTCACACCCGCTCAGCAGAGCGGGAGATGGCGGGGGACGAGCAGAAGGAAAGAACGGCAGCGACAGGCTTGGGCGCCACGCGGCCAGGTGAGGAAAGAGCGTTCAGAACCTGGCAAACCTCAGAGCTCATCTAATTGTGATGGGGACAAACAAAACTGCAAACGTGCAAACGATAAAGAATTCCTGCTCTCCCCCAGCATTCCCCAGTTCTGCCATGAAGCAGAACCCCTAGTGTTCCGTCTGCCCCGGGAAGGACGGGCTCGAGGAGGGCAGGGCTGGCTGCAGGTTCTACTCAACGCGACTAGAAGCAATTTGGTGGCACTCACGCGTATGCTGGCCCTGCCCTCACACAGATCAGCACCTGACTTCAGTTTTATGACTTGTGATAACTCCACATCCTTATGGATCGAAGCCACAAGCACTGGGAATGGAGTCACTGGACCAGACCCTGCAAAGACAACATGTTGACAAGCATCAACTCACTCGAGCAAGGAGGGGGAGGCCGCAGGAGTAACAACTGTTCTTCCTTTTCCAAACAGCACAGCTCTCCCATTTGTAAAACCCATTTATTTATACGACAGGATCTTTCCACTGTTCCCTTCGCTGTTATTTACCTCAACAGATCCTGTTTGGTTCTTCCCTGCAGCTGAAAGGAGAAATCACAACTCTGGACAAACAAAACTTGCACCTTCCACTCATCTGGGTGAGAGAAGCACTTTGAGCCAAATCCCATGGTTTTCCCACCAAAGAACAACCAGTAGCAAGGACAAGGTTGCACGCCTGTTGTGTAAATATATACATTTGTGCATATTTACATACGTACACACGCGTGAGGGTGCAACCCAAAGCCGACAGCGTGGGCTGGGACCTGCTCTGGGAGCTCACCGAGCCCCACCTGCAGAGCCCAACATGGGGAGAACCAGCAAAAACCCAACGTGTTCGACCACACCACTAGTGATGAGCGCGTCCACCACATTTAAACACCTCACGGACCAGCCTGCACGAGTCCAAGCCAGAGATGCTCTTTGCCCTCCTCACTATCCTGGATTTCCTGACCTTCTCCCAAAGGGAAGCTGGAGCAGGCAAAGCCCAGCTCCGGCCGGAGGAGCCGCAGAAAAGGGGCAGCTCACGGAATTCAAGCAGAACATTACGTTTTTGGAAGCGTTTTCCAGGGAACCAGTCACAGACTGCGAGAGCACGTCCACCCGGGGAGCTGCAGGGGAAAGGGAGGCGAGAAGACAACAGCACTCGGGAATGAATGGCCACTTTATATAAGAGCTTCCTCTACACATATACATATATATATATAAACCCTCTAGAACTTCCCAGAACTTTTAACAACAAAATGAACTGTGCAGGTAACATTGGCATTTGATTTCCAAATGGAGGTTTGTCTTCCAGATCTATGGCATTCGGCTTGTGCAAACATCAAAGGCAGACAGCTTCCCTCAAATGTCTTTTTTCTTGTAAATAAAGCATCTTCTTGGAAGGAAAAGGGAATTTCAGCCTTGCCGGGACCCAGCTAGCAAGTGAGCTTCACAACGCAGCACATGGAGCAGAGCACAGCTCTCGCAGGACCTGAACACCGACACATCACCTGCCACCCTGCCAGCTACCGGTTACACTTTCAAGCTATTTAAGCAGTCGGTGGTGGAATGACACACTACAAACTGGATGCTCTGCAGCGTGATACAGGGAGGTGTCGTCAAATGGTGAAGCGTGTTATGTTTCTATCGACTGTACACTATAAACACCCAGGCTGGGGGGGTCACAGCTCAGTGCCTCAAGATTAATGTGCATTTAAACGGCATCCAGGGTTATCAACATGAGGCAGGGGCTGCAGAAGCCTCCCCGACTACCTCAAACAAGTCTCCCATTAAACACGACTCCAACGTCCAGCTGCATCAGTCAGGAAAACCCTGCAGCACCGACATTTCCTACATCACCCAAAGATGCCCAGAACACCAAAGGGCACAGAGAAAAGCAGGTGCTGCTCTCAAAGTACAAACGTTCTGCCATGGACCCCCAAAGCAAACTAGTGTCCCTACAACACAACCGCTTTGTGGATGGGACTGAAACATCCTCTCCATATCAAGCTCCTGCCCTGGATCCGTCTGTAGTGCTCATGGGTGACACAAAAGAGTGTGAACCCACCCCCCATCCTGCTGCAGACTTGGTTTTTCTCCGTGCTCCGCCCCAGCCTCCCTCCTCAGCCAGTGTTTCTGTTCAGCCTGCAGGCTGCGCTCACCCAGACCTCAAAAAGCATCATATTTTAGGAACATGATGAGCGGTAATATCTAAAGCAGTTTAAAAATATTACAAATCTAAAAAGAAGACTTAAAAAGGTTAACATGGCTCTGAAACATCACTGAATGAAACCAGCAGAAATCTACACCCTACTGGATGCCACGAAGGTTTACGGAAACAGATTTATATACAGATAAATACCCAAGAATTTCCTACAAACGTCACTAACAAAATGAAACTGGCATTTAACGGGCGCAATGCCCCTTCCTTCACTTCAAGTGAAGCTTACAACTCGTTGTACTACAGTGCGTTGGGGATGTCCCCATCCCCAGGGAGGACGGGGCACGGCGGGTCCAGCACCACCTCCTTCTCCCGCAGGAGGGATGGTACCTGAGCGGTCTCAAAAGCGAGGCAGCAGCTTTCCCTACTCACCCTAAGCTACGAACGGCTCTCCGCACAAACACAGCTGGGGAATGAAGTCAGTGGTCCTTAACACCAACCAGCGGACGCTTTCCAGATCGGATTCTCCCCGATATCCCTCCTCATCAGGAGGAGATGCAAGTGTGAAGAGAATCGACACTGATGAGCTCACTGGAGGTGGCTGAACTACTGCAGTGGAGATCTCAGGCAACGCATAAAAAAAAATGTTACAACTTTAAAAAAAAAAAAAAAAAATAACCAAAGCTCAAGTTTTAATTCTGGCAATACACACTGAACAGAGATTAACAGTGCTCGGGTTTTACACCTGGAAGGAAACATTCCACAGGTAAGCCAGAGGACGGGCTGCAGCGCCTGCAATGCTACCATAGCTCCAGCAAGGGCACCGCTGCTCCAGTGACCAAGCCCAGCACTGCCGGGTGATCCTCGGCACTGCATCACCTTTATTTCCACATGCCTGGAGTCAACTTGGCTATTTGAAGTGCAACTCCGGGCAGAGCTTGGGATACTTCTGTACAAGAGCAGAAAAAAAGTGGGCACTAACCTACTTCAGGTTACACAACAGTTGTTCTGAAGGAGCACTGCTGAAATTTTTGATATGGTTCAAGAACTACAATAATATATGAGAATCTTAAATTCAGAGACTAGAGGGTAACGTAGGCAAACTTAAAACAGTTTCAAACCCCATGAATATTCACCTAAAAACGCTTGTTCCCTTCGTTCAGTGTAACTGGGATCTCAGAGCAGTTTCCCTTGGAGCACTAACACTTTGCTCTGACACATGGCAGCACAGACTCACTTACCCTTCATGCACCACCCACAGCCCCAGCTGAAAGAAAAGCAGTCTCCTCAAACTGAAGCCTTGCTAAGTGAGGAATTAAACAACCAAATCTATCCCGCATGTTATTTTCCGAAGCAGTGCAGAACACAGATAACAGCATCACCTCTAATCTACGTTTGCTCCTTCAGCAGGAGCCCGAGGAGCGGCTCTGGGCGCATCACAGGCCTCCCTGGAGCCACAACCTCCCATCAGCCTTTTTTAGTGCAGCAGAAGCAACTCGAGGGGTTAAGAAATAGAGTATTATTCCAAATTAACACAAACAACCAGCCCCAGCAGGGTCAGCCCAGAGGGTCGAAGCTGCTCTGCAGCTGAGCAGCGACCGACACTGCTGGCTTTGTGTCACCCACCTGGAGAACACAAGACACGGAGCATAACAAAGAGCAGCACACAGGGAAAGAGCCTCTCCCTCTGTCTGCCCAGTCACTCTGACCAACTATGCACATTTACAAAGCCAAAACCCCCCTAACATTTTTTTTTTAAACCAAAAACATGACTTGTGCAGCTAAGGGCAATTTTAGCCAGTGCGATTTCAGGGGACAAAGCCTGCAGGTATTCAAGCATGACCCAGCATGCAATTCCACATCAAGAACAGGCAAAAAGTCTATCAAAACAGCCAACGCGACATTGTTTTTTTAAGCCTAAAACTTGCTTTTCATTCCAAAGGGTCACACAAAGACTTAACTTAAATAAGGACCTCAAGCCAAATCACAAACAACTGTCCTCAAAGCCACCCAGGAGGGTTTGGCAGATAGAAAAAGTATCTTCCAGGTAACCACCAAGTTTCAGGTCTAAAAGGAGGAGGAAGGGATGACTTCATCATGTAGCAGCAAGCGCCACTGAAATACCAGCCAGTTAAATGAAAAGTAGCAGTTCTTTTTGAATTCCTGGGACTTGGGCTGGCATCACCACCAAGAATTGCAACAAGCTCGCAGAGCAGGCAACAAACTCGTGCTTGTACAAACAGGGATAGGTTGCTCTGGCTTTGCAAACATCCCTCACTCGAAATCGAGACCACTTTAAGAACATTTTCTCCAACCCAGCACATTTAACACGCTTTCACGTCAGATTTTGTGCTCCATCATTTTCAGCTGGCGCAAAGATAGCGTGAAAATGCATTCAGGAGACTCTCCTTCATTTCCCGATGGTTTTCCTTTACTCCATTCCACTTGGATCTTGTGAGAGCGCAGCACGACAGCCCTTCAAAGCAAACACCGGGCGGAAGGCTGGAAATAGCCTCAGCAGAACCGGGTGAGCAATGAAAAGGGCCGACGTGGAATACAAAGGACAGCAGAGGCATTGTGATAGGAAACCATCAAGATCAGAATTAAAGGGGCTGCAATCAACTGCTAAAAGTGCCAAGTGTAGGTTCCCTGGTAGCTGTTCCAGATCCTGACTCCGCAGCATCTAAAGCGAGATTATTAACAACAAAATACAGCAGCGATTCAGCAGCTGCCTCAAACGCTTCTGTAACAGTTCAATGGCAGTAAACCAGCAGTGCTCAAAAATGACTTGGTTTCAAAATAGCACAGGAAACCTTGCTGGTCTCCCCACAGTTGTTCTAAGAGAAACACTGGTGTAAACAAGGGTAAATGCAAGACAATGTGCAAATTATACAACAGAAACACAGAGCAAGGTGGCTTGTTCTTCGAAAGCCAGGTAAGCACTCCACAAAGATGTCCATGACAAAAAAAAATCAAAGGGCTAGTGTATTATAAAAGCTTTAAAAAAGGACACAAAATACCTCATTTGTCTACTAAAACCACAAATTTTTAGAATGATTTTTTTAAAAACAGATTATTTTTCTCCCTGAACATCCCTATGCCTCTGCCTACTGTCTGCGTTTTACCCTCTTGCTCAGTGAAAACCAACAAACCACTTTCACTTTGATATTCTCATGCATCCGTAAAGCTGCACTATTTGGTCTTTTAGCACATCAGGAAAACGACTGAACTCAAACCAAACCAGACCTGTGTTCCAAATCCCACCAAATCCATCCGTTCACAGCTGGTCCTGTGACAAACTATGCTCTGCGGTTACACGGTCAATGAGGATCGCCTTGCACGTAACGAGCCGTTCACCAGTTTTCTGTTCAAAGATTGGAAACTCTCCCTTCTTATTTTTCAAGGTAGATTTATTCAAGCTGAAAACCAGCAGTAGAGTGAGTTGCAGCTCTGTGGGACTGGCATTTTTTGGTTCTTGGCTTTGTAAACGTGCTTAGATAACAACACAGGAATAGACGGAGGAATGAAATAATTGGTTTGTTGCACCCAAATCAGAGTTGTGAACTTTGAAAGGTCTCCAACAGCTCAGCTGTTTGGAAGAAAGGTGGCTTCTGGGAAACTTTTTCTTTTATAGTCTCATTTTCAGGCCAGTACCACTGCTTAAAATGCAGAATGTCTCCATCACACTTACATCGTGACAACTCAATACATTACACCACAGACATTTAACAGAATTCCATACATGCTATAAAAAAAAAAAAAAAAACAAAAACAAAAAAAAAAAAATAAAACAGGAGGGAAAAGAAAAAGAGAAAGGAAACAAATAAGACCGTAGCTAAACTGCTTTAAATACTGCATGCTACAGCACTTCACGTATCATCAAGATACGACACTGAAAGGTGACAAAAGGCTGAAGGGATTACAAAATATTTTCGGCAGGTTGGAAAGCTGCCCTCTTACTGTGGCAGAATTATTCCCCCTCCCCGTTTTCTACTTCTAATGTTCATGAGTGTTGAGTTGGCCATGTATTATTTTATTTATTCTAATTACAGTGTTTTCTTAACTTAATTAAATCCGTCAGTGTGGTAGCTGGGGTGAGAGTCGGCTGTGAGCTGGGTCGTCTCTGTGGCTGATGCTGGCTGTATCACAATCGGTGCGTCTGAAGCCTCTGGAAAGTGAAGACAGAAGGTTTAGCACAGCGAGGAAAGCAAGCAGCACCCTCTGTTTTGCTAAGCGTATCTCCCTGCAACACTGATAACACAATTGTACAGAGCTCAACGTTAACTTACTGCTTTGCCCTCTGCGCATAATACCGTTTGACTCCAATCTACATGTGGAGCGTTTATTATATCTCAAAGAAAGAGCAGCTGATCCTTGTCCACATTCAGCAACACCCATTAAAAACATCAGAGCATACACCAGGCTCTGCAATTTATTTAATGATTGGTTTAATTCTAAAGAAGCACTGTTTTATTTTCATAAACAGCATCAGATATAGCTGCTAGGGCGGCTGTCCTGCCTCCTTTACACCTCCCATGGTTAAAGCTGCCTTGACATCCCAGTCCCCTGGGGTAAGAGAGCCCCTTCCTACAACCAGGAATATCTGGTTGGCGCGTTACTCCAGCGATGAGGGAAGGAAACAGATTGATGACCACCTACTCCTCTGATGCCCACAAAGTGCAAGGAGGACCCTCTGGTGTTACACGTGTGCCACAAGCATTCCCAGACCATCATCCATATGGTTGGACTCGATGATCCTATGGGTCCCTTCCAACCTGGTTGTTCTATAATTGTATGATTCTATGAAGCCGGCACCGCTTCTTAACCAGCACACCATGCGCTCAGAGACCTGGATTCTGGATATCACACAGCAGTTTCACCTACCCCTTTCGTCTGACTGCAACTGTGCCTCCAAGTCCTCTGGAGAGACGTAGTATTCCTGCTCTTCCCCTTCGGGAGGTTTAGGTTTACACTTCCCACAGCAGCAATTACAGCAGCAGCACAGACAGCAACAGCAATAGCAGCCTGTGATGAGCCCACAGAAGACAAACAAGGCCTGCAGAGGACAGAAGGCAAAAGAATATTCATAACCAGTGTCTACCACGCTGTGACCACACCGAGACTCAGGTGTGGAAACCAGAGACCAAAATACAGCAATGCAGGACAGAACTTATTCACTAGTTTCATACCCCGACACTGAGATACTGAATAGGTGCAAAACTGACTACAGCTCTCAGTGTTTTACTCTGAGGTGAACACTACCAACCTGTGACACAACAACAGGATGAGGGGAAACAGTTGTAAGCCGAAAGAGGGGAGATTGAGATGAGATCTTGGGGAAAAATGTTTTGCTGTGAGGGTGGGGAGACCCTGGCCCAGGCTGCCCAGAGCAGCAGCGGTTGCCCCATCCCTGGAGAGGTTCAAGACCAGGTTGGATGGGGCTTGGAGCCCCTGATCCAGTGGGAGGTGTCCCTGCCCATGGCAGGGGTGGAACTGGATGGGCTTTGAGGTCTCTTCCAACCCAAACCATTCTGTGACTCTATGAACCTGGTTTACTTGAAGAATCCCAACAATTTAGGTCCAATGGACTACTGCGCTACACCTGGAAGAAGATACAGGCCTAAGAAGAGCATTTGTACTAAAATCCAGAGGTACAACACATTAGGGCAGGTTGCAACTTGCATAAATAACTCTGGAAAAGATGCACACTCGTGAGCTGATGCTGAGGTCACTGTACCCATAGCAGAGGTTTGAGGTCCCCACGGCTGCAAAGTTCCCCGTATTGAAGTTTGGAGTCCTGAGGTCAGGTGAACAAAGAAACTCGAAGCGAGCCAAATCTAACGGGTGCTCACCGCAGTGACAACAGGCAAAAATTAACATTTTCACACAGGTCACTGTGTAATAGTTTGAAAAAGCGATTTTAAAAATAGCCAACCAGCCGGTGATGTAACTGTCCTCGTACCGCAGGGGAGCCGAGAGACAGAGACAGTGCCGACACAGGGTAGAAAAATGAACCCAAGAAATGAAACACCAAGACCACGACCAGGTTTTAATCAGCCATAAAGCACTGCAAACAGCATCGTGTCACTAAATAATTAAGAGGGTGCTGTTACGGGTTCATACGTCAGTTTTGCAGCCGTGCTGTCCTTTACTTATCACTTTCTGTGCAAGCAGGCAGCGATCACACAGCCTCCGAAATGCAACATCCTGGATGATTTCAGTATAAAGAATGTACAACGGGCAACATAGGCCAGGGTTTTGCACTTCTAAGTAAATGTGGTGATTTTAAAAGGTATTACCTAAAAAGACAGAAGCGTATTATGCTTAGAAATAATCTGAGTCCAGTGAAGTACAGAAGTGTCTTAGTAGCAGCAGCAGATGTCTATACAATAATTCTCACGCCTGCAACACTTCCACACAGCTTTTTGCAAGCATTTGTGAAGGAGCAGGAGCTTACAGGTTAATTTTGGGATATGGGTGATGCTCCTGCCCAAGAAACAAGGATGGGCAAGGGAGCAAATAACCTGGAGTTTCTCAAATCACAAAATGATGAAGTGACATTTGTCAGGGAAGCCTCCGAGTGAGTCTGGAAGCAGGCTGCACACCAGGATCTGAATGGTTGGACTCGATGATCCGATGGGTCCCTTCCAACCTGGTTGTTCTATGATTCTATGATTCTAAGTCCACAGTCTGGACTTGCTTTGAGAAATCCTTTAGCAGATATTGCCAAAGAGAATAATCCTCCCCAGATCCTCAACACTTTTAAATCCACTAGAAGCATCGAAGGTTCTCTAATGTAAGTCCTGCTCATTAGGTCTGTGTCACTGACAGGTAACAGAAAAACACTTCTTTGCAACACAGTAAGAGAAGCTGAACCACCAGCTGTCAGAAATTCAGTGCTTTCCAAAAGTAAAACCACACAGAATTATCAAAATAGAGCTCTTTTAAGCGTTTTAAATGCCAATCCTGAATAACATCTCACTGCACTTTTATTTACCTTCGCCCACCAGCTGGACAGCACAAAGTATGTGTTCACGTTTTCCTCACCGAACTGCTCTGCTACGTACAGACCCAGAGAGCCGTACTTATCATAAATGTTTCGCTTTGTAGCATCTGTCAATATCGCGTGGGCATTATTGATCTCTTTAAACTTCTCTGCTGCCTCTGGGTTATCGGGGTTTTTATCTGGATGATATTTCAATGCAAGCTTCCTGCAGAAAGAAAAAAGAAATTGTTACAGATTTAAAAAAAAAAAAACAGATCTGGCTTCCTGGCTTTTTTTAATTCAAGTCTGTCACTTGTCTGTTATTCAAGTCCAGCTGGATTCCTTCATCTCTGATTCAACTTCCCTGATGTTTCTTCCTCAGATGATAACAAAAGGCTAAGAGCGCCGTCTAGCTTGGCTCACAGGATTGACTCAGACTGGATTTGGCCCTCAAATCCAACAGAAGAGAAACACAATGAAGAAAAGTAGTGCCTTCTTTTACCCCTCAGCTCCAGCAATTTCCACTGGTAAATTTTGAGACCAAGCTAACAGAAAAAAGACACAGCACAGCCTAAAACAGGGTACCAAAGGATAAATAAAAGCAAGCTGCCAGAGCTGATCTGCAGGTTTTGAACCCAAAAATAGAACAGCCAGCCAGCCACTTATGGTTAATTCACTGATTCCTGTGCAGGCACAAAATATTTTTAAGTTCAAGATTTGCTAGCACAGAAAACCTTCCGAGCTTCAAAATATCAGGAAATCACAGTGAACCCTCCAGTCATACAAGTTCTCTTACAGTTAATTGAGTATTCCTTGGATACTGTGTTCAGTTCTGGGCCCCTCACCACATGAAGGATGTTGAGGCTCTGGAGCAAGTCCAGAGAAGAGCAACGAAGCTGGTGAAGGGGTTGGAGAACAGAACCTATGAGGAGCAGCTGAGAGAGCTGGGGTTGTTTAGCCTGGAGAAGAGGAGGCTGAGAGGAGACCTCATTACTCTCTACAAGTACCTGAAGGAGGTTGTAGAGAGGAGGGAGCAGGGCTCTTCTCCCAGGTCACAGGGGACAGGACAAGAAGGAATGGCCTCAAGCTCCGCCAGGGGAGATTTAGGCTAGAGATTAGGAGGAAGTTTTTCACAGAGAGGGTCATTGGGTATTGGAATAGGTTGCCCAGGGAGGTGGTTGATTTACCTTCCCTGGAGGTGTTTAAGGTACAGGTAGATTGGGTCCTGAGGGACATGGTTTAGCGTTTGATAGGAATGGTTGGACTCGATGATCCGATGGGTCTCTTCCAACCTGATTGTTCTATGTTTCTATGATTCTATGATTTGTGCTCCCAAGTAGAAAAATGGTACAGAATCGTACGCTAACAGTTCTGCTCCCATGTCCTCCTACAGGGAATTACCACAAAGTCTGTATCTGAGAAGCACCCTGGAAGCCTGCAGACGCTGACACGACAACTTGGCAGAGAGGAAATATTCAGCATAATGTGAAATACAGATTTCTGCTTGCACATAGCCTATCACAGTGTTCAAACAAAGGAGAGTGCACTTCAAATACGCAAACTGTACACGATGCTGCTCAGAGAAACAATGTCCAGGGCTGCCACTAACACCGCAGCCTCAGTGAAGACTGAAATAATGATAGTTTTAATAATCATAGAATCATAGAATCATAGAACAACAGGTTGGAAAGGACCCATCGGATCAGTGAGTCCAACCATTCCTATCAAATAATAAGTTATATAAACCTAGGAAGGATGTGGCCAAAATCAGACTAAAAGGTATTAATATGTTTCATTTCCTGTGTCCTACACGTACACAAGCCCCACAGGCCAGCACGAAGACTCAAATTGAGTGAAAACAAGAAGCATCAACCCTCCTTTTGTAAAGGAGCAGCAGAGGAAACAAGACCAGGTGAGGGTTCAGGTAAGAAGCAGCCACATTCCACTCTAGGATCTCATTGGTTCATTCTTCTAAAGGAAAAACTTGTGGTTATTTAGGTAAGTTTATTTCCCAGTTGTTAAGGCTTGAGGATGACCGATTCCAACTTCCACGTAATGGTTTCAGGAAGACACAGCTCATTTTCAAGGATCTGTGGACCCAGTTTATTCATAGGCTTCACCATCTAGATGTCAGCAGTATTAAAATGCAACTTTGAACGGGAAAAATTGTGGTAAATGTTAAAAGACTACAAGAAAACGACTGTGAAACAGAGCATCCTCATGCAAAGGTTCTTGCTGACCCCTAGTGTAACGTGAGATGCAGTGCTGCTCGCTGAACAGCCACCAGAGTGAAAAAGCAATCACATTTAAGCAGATTTGGGGAGAACATGGCTAGAGAAGATGTTACAAGACTCTTTGTTTGGTTTTATGTGGTCAATAAGAAGCCCCTTCATCTAAGAAATTAAACGAAATTAAAAAATCCTCTTAGAAAAATCATAACTCTGGGGGTTTTTTTTTTAGGAAGAAGTAACTGATGATAGCCTGTTTTCATCCTTTTTTGCCTCTTTAAGCTGTACCTCAATGTGTCAGAATAAGAAATGATGGACAAAAGGACCAGGTTCTGTAAGCAAGCTGCAAGGCTATTTAAGATGAATAATTTAACTCTGGTCCCACCATTTTAAAACTGTTCAGTGATAAAGAACGGCCTTTCAGAACAAAGCAGCACATTTGCAAATGTAATTTACGAGAGACGTAAAGAACTTAATAGCACTTAAATTCAAAGCCTAGGCATGTTTTCACACCAATTTTTGCAAGAATCAACCTTGTTTTCACTCGGTTTTATTACACAAGGTTTAAATAAACTACCTGGAGCCCACATGTAAATGTGCCATCTGCTGAACCCTTAATTAAAGCTATTTGTGCTATGGACAATACGTGTAAACCCCAGACTTTTACCTGTATGACTTTTTGATGTCGTCTGAAGTGGCATTCTTGTCCAGCCCTAGCACGTGGTACAACGATTCTCCGGAGGTCGAGAGCGAGCGTTGCCTCTGATCTGCCATGGTGAACTAACCTGGAGAGAACCAGCCCCTGCCAAAGAGAGATGGCAAATACTTAAACGAAGGATTCAGACCTCATTAACATCGGCCTCAAAACCACAGTTGCCACATGAAGACTCATCTTTTATAAGATTTTGATGTGCTTTGAAAAGACTCTTAACACAGGTGGAGGTCGAAAAGGTACAAACTCAGTGACTTATCAGTGAAAACAACTACTACATAGAATCATAGAACAACCAGGTTGGAAGAGACCCATCGGATCATCACCGCTACACAAACCCAGCTCTCCTTTCCAACCCCAAACCAGCAGCTAAGATAAAGCTATAGATATGTACAGCCCTAACGCTACTTCATCTTCCTTTTTAGTCTTAATATTAACACCATTTAACCAATGATAGGACACAACAGAATGGCAGGAAGATGCACCGAGGAGGGTTAGGTTGGACATTAGGAGAACGTTCTTCTCCCAGAAGGTGGTGGAGCCTTGAACAGCTCCTAGGGAAAGAGTCTGACAACATTCCAGAAGCATTTAGCCAATGCCTTCAGACTCACAGGGTAAATGTTGGGGTTGTCCTGTGATGGGACAGGAGTCGTGCTCCATAAGCCTTGTGGGTCCCTTCCAACTTGGGACATTCTATGAATTTATTTGTGATAATACCTGTAAAAACTTAACAGACAGGTTGTTGTTACATTGAGGCTGCCTTTCGTACCACTTTTGCAGCACAGAGTGATTTCATTTGTATTTTTAATCGCAGACATTTTGTTACATTAAAATCAAAGACAACCCTCACGCAACCACAAAGCCCCAGCCCCCCAACCTGACACCTTTCCATGCAGATGCAGTTTGACCAGGTCTGGGAATACCCACCCAGGAGACAGGGGAAAATCCAGTCTCTAGTAACCATAGAATGGTTAAAGTTGGAAAAGACCTCTACAATCATCCAGTCTAACCATCAACACAACCCCACTATGTCTACTAAACCACGTCCCTGATCACCACATCTACATGGTTTTTTTAGCCCCTCCAGGGATGGGGACTCCCCCACTGCCCTGGCAGTCTCTGCCAGGGCTTCACCACTCTGTCAGTGATGAAATTTTTCTTGATATCCAACCTAAACCTCCCCTGGTGCAACTCAACACCATTTCCTCTCATTCTATCGCCTGTCACTTGGGAGCAGAGCCCAGCACCCACCTCACCACAACCTCCTTCCCAGGAGCTGCAGAGAGCGATAAGGACTATCCTCAGCCTCCTCTTCTCCAGATGAAACAGCCCCAAGTCCCTCAGCCAATCCCAGAACCTCTGGGCTCCAGACCCTTCACCTTAAAATGTGAAGTCATGGGCTCAAACATGTAACCTGTACTATAGTTAAAAATCATGCCTCTTGATGGTGAATTAACCTCCAGATGCCAACGTGAAAGGCTGTGGATGCTCCCCATGTGCCACACCACAGACAGACACGGCCGTGTCCCCTGACACCCTGAGGCGATTAGCATTTGCCATTCCTTAGCTGGAGAACGGCCGCGAGGATGAGCATCGCAGAGGAGACGATTGGCTATTTTTGGATTATGCCATTACAGTTAGCCTACACCAGATTATGCAGTCTTTGAAAAAGATATTTAAGGCATCAGACTCCTTTAATTTAACCCTTTATCTTACACAACAAAGTTAACAACTATAGCTTTTAAAAGGTGACCTGGAAGAAACCCTCTCGGATGCTGCCCGTGGCTCCGCGTGGTGCTTGGTCTGACCCCACAAAGCTGATCTGCTCCATGAAACCCACAGTGCTCCATATCAACACGGGGGCATCACCACATCTGCACGAGCGTGACCAGGTGGCAAGGACAGGGACAGAGACACCAGCTACTACCCATGGTTCATCTCAGCACCCACTGCTGACTGCTCTCCCACTTCTGACCCCCTCAGCTTTAGCTCACTCTAACACCATGCACCACATCCCATGTCTCTGAACTAGCAAACTCCAATCTAATTTCCACCAAGAAGTCTTTGGCAGCTCTGCTAAGTCTAATTAAAGGCTACCTCATAAGGAAGCTATACATTATTATTAATAGTAATAAAAGGTCTGAACTCCAATGCTTTGGCTAAGAACTCAAAATACACCTCAAGTCTGGAAGGTGAATACGTAGATAGGAAGAGAAAATCTGTTATTGCCTTTTAGAATCATAGAAAGGTTTGGGTTGGAAGGGATATTTACAGGTCATCCAGTCCAACCTCCCAGCAGGAGCAGGGACATCTCCCACTGAATCCAGCTGCTCCAAGCCCCATCCAACCTGGCCTTGAACACCTCCAGGGATGGGGCAGCTGCGACTACTCTGGGCAACCAGGGCCAGGGCCTTCCCACCCTCATTGTAAAAAAAATTCTTATTTATATCCAGTCTAAATCTGCCCTCCCTTAGCTTAAAACCATTACTCCTAGACTATATCCTTTAATGGACACTGCTCAGCTCCCAAAAGGTTTCCATGTGAGAGGAAAATGTATTGCGCCTGGTAGCTCTCAAACCAATCTATTTATTTGGGCACAATCGGATTCAGTGAAATGAAAAAATATATCAGGATGGAAACACCATGTGCAGGGATACACCAGGCACAACCCTCCATGACAGCCTTTTCCCCTCCACAGCCATCCACCAGCCCGGTCATAGCCTCTCAGCCCCCTCCGATCCCACAGTCCCCGTCCTGAGGTCAGAGACTGATGCTTCTGACGTCTCTGCAGTAATCTAGCTAATCGCCCAGGCCTGTTCCAACCACAGCCCTGGCTCCTCCTGCTCTCCAACCACCGTTTCCTCACAGCCCTCCCAGGACCCTCTCCCACGGCTCCATCACGCTGGTCACCCATGGGCAGCATCCAGTCAAGAGAAGCCTGGCTGTCACCACTGCTCTTTGCCAGGGACCTGTGGGACTAATCAGAAATAAGGGGAAAAAAGCATCCTGGCTGAGAATTAACACATTAATTCAGCTCTCCCAGAGGTCTCACTTCAAACGTAGCTGTGTTAAGAAGGTTCGTGTTGTTTAAAAGTGCGTAAACAGGCATCACAAGTCTCCTTTAAAATGAACCCAACCTGCCCTTAGTGCACAGATGCTGCAGAGCACAGGTATTAAACACTATGTTCTGCTTAATAACATCGCCACCGTCAAATTAGGGACAATTTGTTTAATAAAAACTAATTCAATTTGATCCCAGTGATGTCCATCAGTCTGCCCGTCCAGAACAAAGGCACAGGAATAAACTCCCACACTGCTACAACCTCTAATTGCTTCAATGAGAACAGCCGAGGGTGCCTGGAGTCCAGTGCACTGGGGTATTCACATTAATTCTTCAAATCTGGTGTGAAACGGACATGCTGGTCTTGCCAAAGGAGCAAAAGACAAGGTGGGAATAAGAATCCATAGAATCCTGGGATGGTTTAGCTTGGAAGGGACCTCAAAGCTCATCCAGTCCCTTTGGCATCCAAAAGCCTTGGCTTTTTAAATATGAGACAGATAATAAAGCTGCAAGTTGTTGAAGTTCAGGGCACTTTGTAAGGGAGGACATCGCCCACCCTCCTGGGGTTACAAGTGGCTCCAATTCACAACACTGGAAGCTGCTCTTTGCTTTGGAAAGTGTTGCACTCAGCAGCCCCAAGCCATCTGCTCTGCATTCTAACAAAGCAGGATGCCCTGAAGAGGTTTCTCCCCGAAGGAAAGGTAATCCCTGGATTAAACAGACCAGTTTTTAACCATCTGTGTACCAGAACATCCTGAGTTACTCAGCTTTTACAGGACGGGCAACTGTTTTCAGCAGCACTGGGGCAGTACAATTGGTGCCACCTTGCTGAAAGGACTTAGATTAAACCTGGCAGGTTATATAGAATCCATCCTTACATTTTCAATACTACTGAACTTTAGAAAGGCTAATTTTCATTTTAGCTCCTCAAAAGATTCCCATCCAGTTTCACAAAACCAGTGGTATCTTAGCTTCTGCAAGGTCGGTGGCCCTTTTATAAGTTGTATTTATCTCATTAAACTGGCAAACTATTATTACAGTCAAGAGAAAATATTTCTTTACAGCTATAGGTGTTAATCTTGACCTCAATCATTTCATCTCAATTGGTATTTACTACGAAAAGTCTAAACAAAACCACCAAGCCAGAAAACACTATAGTAAATATTGATTTATCACAGAAATGGGATGGTGCCACTGGCCTCCACACCCTGTCCATCTGTCTCCAATTCAGAGCCATTTTCACAATCTGGTGTTTTTCTAGGGTGAAAAAAATCACTTTTAAAGGAGAGAGGAGGGAAACATATCCAAGAATGTATTATCAAGAAAAATGAGGTGTTTTAAGCTTGGCTGTGTGAGGTCTAGAGATTTCTGTAGGAAACTTTGAGCTTTGTCTCTTTGGGTTTTTTTTTACATTTAAATGGATTTTTTTTTAGCTACAAGAAATCAAAACGGTAATACTCACCTGGTTTCTGGTCTGGATATGCTACAGTAAGTGGTCACAGCCTCCACACGCCTCAAACTGAATCTCCTAAAGAGAAAATGAAAGCAAATTAGTTGTTTATTAACTCATATGTCAAAGCCTCACTGCAAAGTTATCATCACATTATGTCATTATAACCACCCTTGCCAATACGCTGGAGGCCAGAGGGAGATGAAATCCAGAAAGGGAACTGCCGATACTGATAGAGAATTCTTCCTCAAAGCAGAAGGGAGGCGCCCGCTGCAGCCCAGACATGATATCAGCACCCACCGCCCCACGGAACACATGGAAACGGCTGCAATTCATGAAGCTTTCACTCAAACTACATCTTGACGTCAATACAATTACTACTGTTCAAAATACTTTATACTACAGTGTCTCCCCAGCATAAAAAACTTATCTCTAGAACCTGTCTAGAAGCTGTCAAAGCAAGTAAATATCCTGAAAGACAGATTCAAGGAGTCCGTTTTTATCCAGAGCGTGAGCCTCTTTCCTAAAACTTTTACCACGTATCTAAAATAAAAAGCCACCAGTTGCATAGAAACATAAAAAACCATCTTCTGTTAAAGCTTCTAGGCTTCTTCAACTTAGCACTGGTGAAATATCTGTACATAAACCACGAGAAGTGTACTTTTCAAGACCTGAAAAGCTGTAATGTGGTTAGTGACTGCCAGAGAAGCGTGGCGGATGGAGCAGGTGGACCTGGCATAGAGCATGTTTAACCAGTATAACAGCTAAAGGCAACCTTTTAAAAACTTCAATACAAACCCAGTTCCTTCTGTAGAGCACCCTGCTTCCCAAGTCGTTCACACTGAGACGAAGGGGACATGCATGGAGTAGCTGAAAGCCACCCAAGTGGGATCCCCTACCATCCCAAACACTGCTCCACCCAGCATCAGGTAAGCTCTGCCTTCACACCTCTGGGCAGATCACCTCTAAATAGACTAGGCTGGAAAGCTGCCTGGAGGAGAAGGACCTGGGGGTGTTGGCTGACAGAGACTGAATGTGAGCCAGCAGTGTGCCCAGGTGGCCTTCTTGGCATCTTGGCTTGGATCAGAAACAGTGTGACCAGCAGGTCCAGGAAGGTTATTCTCCCTCTGTACTCAGCACTAGTGAGATCTCACCTTGAATCCTGTGTTCAGTTCTGGGCCCCTCACCACAAGAAGGATGTTGAGGCTCTGGAGCGAGTCCAGAGAAGAGCAATGAAGCTGGTGAAGGGGTTGGAGAACAGGCCTTATGAGGAACGGCTGAGAGAGCTGGGGGTGTTTAGCCTAGAGAAGAGGAGGCTGAGAGGAGACCTCATTGCTCTCTACAACTACCTGAAAGGAGGTTGTGGAGAGGAGCGAGGGCTCTTCTCCCAAGGGACAGGGGACAGGACAAGAGGGAATGGCCTCAAGCTCCGCCAGGGGAGGTTGAGGTTGAACATTAGGAAATATTTTTCCCAGAAAGGGTCATTGGGCACTGGCAGAGGCTGCCCAGGGAGGGGATTGATTCACCTTCCCTGGAGGAGTTTAAGGGACGGGTGGACGAGGTGCTGAGGGACATGGGTTAGTGTTTGATAGGAATGGTTGGACTCAGTGATGCGGTGGGTCTCTTCCAACCTGGTTATTCTATGATTCTGTGATTCTAAATCTCCCCTGATGCCACTTCGGACGGCAGCCTGAGCTCCAGAAACACTGACAGTCAAGCTGGACAACAGTGTCCACTCCAGTTATGGATTCACACAGCTAGGAATCCGTGAAGGGAACAGGACAGGAACATAAAGTCCAAATGCACTTTGGAAATTTGATTATTCCCACTAGCCTTCGATAAAACGAGCCTTGCTAACGTCAGCATTTGAGGTATAATGAAGGAAATGAAAATAAAATGATGTGTGCGAAGAGGCTTTGAGTAGTTCAAATGCAAGATTCCAGGCCTGGTCTTGTCAAAACTCTACCAGAAGAGAAGTATTCTTTATGGCATGCGCAGACGCACACAATAACTCAGAATATACAGAAAAGTAACCTCTTTTATCTTAACAAGGGTGCAAGAAGCAATATTTTCTTCTCAGTCTCTCAACCACGCCAACACACAGTTTCACGAAAAGCAGAAAGCCTGATTTACAGCTGGAAATAGCTGAACAAGCCCAAAATGAATGCCAAGGGAAACAACTTCTTATAAAAATCAAAGTACACAAGAAATCCAAGCCCAGAATTCCACATCACTCCTTTCTGACCTGCGTCCTCCCGTGCACACTCCCTGCCCGGAGTAGCTCACCCTGCTGGGGGGTTCTGCTCCCGCGCTTTCTGGTGCGACCGGTCATTCCAATTTAATGACTCGGGAATGTTTTGATCTCCTCATCCAATCTCATTATCCAGCAGGCCAGATCCACTGACCCAGAGCTCCACATAATACCCTGCTGGAATTACTGGTAAATATCTTCCCTCCTCATGACAGGGTACTCACAACACAAACAAAGAAGAAAAACTGAAAGGGCAGACGCCAAACAGAAGCCTTAAAAAAAAAAAAAAATCAAGATTAATGGATGTTACCTGGTTTCAATAACCACAACAACTCAAAGTCTGGGGAAGGGAATGAGCGATTGTTTAAGTGGCAGAGAATAAAGACATGATATGAAAATAAGAAGATGAAAGCACGACAACAACAATAAAAGCAAGCAAAGCAACAGGAATGCAAACTAAGTTCAGCAACATAAATGAAGAAACACACTTAGGATATTCGCCTGTTCTTTCAACCTTTTTGCTCACACCCAAACCAGCTCTTCCAGCCTCCTTTCTCCTGCAAACTGGAATCTGATTTATCCAATACTACATTTTCCCCATGTACTGCGACCATAGTAGCGCTCAGCACCTCTTCTTCCTCTAACCAAAAGATACGTACTACCTTTCCATACAGAAATCAGACGCTCTCAGATCTATTCTTTTGGATAAAAAGCATATCTGTCCCTTCCGTCAGCCCTAACCTCCTCCGACAGACGCAGAACAACCACTGTTCTTTAACACTTCTACTACTCGGATGCTGCCAACAAGTACCTTTCAGATTCCTCGCTTCACCATCCACCTCCATCATGTACGAGAGCTATAGCGTCATATCAAGTATTGAAAGAATTAATGCTGCAATTAGGGGAAAATAAATAAACAACTAAATAGGCAAAACAGAAACTCCCAAGCCTTTATTTTCACAGCCTTACTTACTCACATCACTTGCAAAATGAATTAATATTGGGAAAATGATGTGACAAGGCAGAAGGCAAAGCAAATCAGCTAATAAACGTTCTCAGAAGACCACTATTATTTTAAAATACTCTTGACAAACATCCCCGTAACCACCTTGAAACAGTGAATTTTAACCTATTAATTGAAGCACTGACATTTACCGTCTCATCAAAGCATCCAGGACTTAGTGTTTTGCTGTTACTTCTATATTTTTATATCACAGCACAAAAGCCACTGAAGTGAGTTTTGCCTTTCAGTTTGCAGCCCTTTGGCAAAGGCCACGTGAGAAATCAATCCATAAAAACATTCTAGCAGATAAATCCTGGCACAAAGTGCATGTAGTATCCAAGGAATTAATTCAAACACATACATCTCTGTCCCAGAAAAAAAAAAATCTGACTGTGGCCAAATTCATTTGCCTTGGAAACAGAAAACAGGTTTCCAACAGTGAAAGACTGCGACACTAGACTCTTCATTGAATTCTTTAATATAAGAGGTTTAAAAAAAAAAAAAAAAAAGAACCAGCAGTACAGAGCATTTGAGTAGCTGAAAGCTGGGATGACACAACTTCCCTGCTCAGTTCAAGTCTAAACTGATATAACGACGATCCATCCTTAACAACCAGAAGAGATGTCACACTGCAACTTGTGACAAACTCAACCGCAGCGATCCAAGTGTTGTTTCTCTAATAAGCTTAGTAGATTAAAATTTAGCCATTTAAGTCTGATTGACCAACCTGTTATAAAGGCCGGTGACCTTGCACCCTACACCAGAGTACGATCCAAACCTCCTAAAGAAGGTTTCCGTATCAGGGGAGGAAAAAACTGTAAAGGATTAGATTCGCATTTTCTATCCTCTCTCCTCAAGTAAAAGAATTACTCTTTAAACTCCTGTTTTTTTGCTGTATTCCCTACTTATGATTTCATTGCTCCTACTTAATCCTCCAGCAAAATTACATTATTGTTTATGGCACTATGGTAATTTATACGGTACAGTGCAAGTGTCAGACTGCATGCAGCTATAAAACACTCTACATCTGCTTGCTCAGCTAGTTAAGAATGTATAAAACAAATAGTTTTGTTTGCTTGCTTCATTATTACTCTTAATCGTTTATCTATGCGGTGTTTGAATCGCCGTAACTACCCAGAGCATAGAGTTCATTAGAACAAATGAGAAAAACCACAACATTCACTGCTGTGGGAAGACTGACACCAACACCGCTCATTTCTTCTAAAGGAGAAATACCTTGAACTTGTTTGAAGGCAGCCGTGCGGCTCCGTTTGTGCTAGGCAGGCTGAATAAACTATATCAATTAAAAAATCAAATTGCTAATCACTGTGCCAATAGAGTCAAAGCATTAAACCAGATGGGTTTACCGACATAAGAATGGGTTTTATACTATTACACGGGTCAGAAAATCAAAGGGTTTTGAACAGCAATAGAAGAAAAAAATACCTATTCGCTCGTGTGACAAAAGGCGCAGAACTGGATTAATTGTCAATACATGACCACCAACCTCTCAACCGCTGCTCCAAACACCTGACTGCTCAGGTTGGGATGAGTTCCTGCCATGTGAAGCACTAACTGTACAATATACAGGAATCAAACTAACTTTAGCACCAGGTTAAGGAGACAACGTGGGTCAAAGTGGCCTCTTTATACAGCCTGGACAGTTTTCGCCTGGCCAAGAAGAAAGAATAAAGAGGGGTTAGAGAGTTCATCTAGAAAAAACAGCCAAGCTGTCTGAGAGGCAAAAGAAACGATGCAATGATCTTCTCAGCCATGAGCACATCCTTCAAGATAAAAAAGAGAGAGGGAGATTTATCAGCAATCGGCCTGCAGGGGCAGGGGAACATCACCCTCTCTTGCGCATCCACTGCACCAGGAGATGGAGGAAAAGGAAGAAAGTTCCTATCTTCTTTTGCAAGCAGTTGTGGAGGTGGATGAAAAGGTAAATAAGGGTCTTTCCCCTCCTCAAAATGCAAATAATGTAAAAACTATGGGTTTGCGAACTGCAAAACATAGAGCAAAACCATTTTACAATTAATTAATTATGGGAATTGCTTTGTTGTCAAATAAACACTCCTGGCTGTTTCAATCAGGAGCAGGTTTTGTTAATGACTTTGAAATTAATAGCTAATTTTAACAGGCAAAAAAGGCAAAAGCCGAGTACAAGCTGAACCAACAGCAGAGGATAATTCCCACATCTTCACCCTGATCCAAAACGATCACATCTGGTGCTCCCTGTTGAGAAGCTTCACCTCTGTTCTCAGGTTAATTATCTCTGTTGTTCAGCTCTTTAATAGTTCTCTTCCCCCACCAAGCACACAAATCTTCCTCTCAAAAGCAGGAACTTAAAGCAAAATAAGCAGAACTGAGCAGCAGAATTCACGAAGCCCAGTTTCTGATGAAAGAATTGTTATGGTTGGAAGAGGCCTCCAAGATCATCCAGACCAACCATCAAAAGACCATCACTGCGCCTACTAAACCACGTCCTGAAGTGCCACCTCTACATGATATTTTGAATCCCTTCAGGGATGGAGACTCCACCACCGCCCCAAGCAGCCTCTGCTAATGCTTCTAGAAGCAACCGCTCCAGCTCAGGAAAAGCTAAAACGCTGTTACACAACCACCAGGAACCCAACGCAACTGCCTCCATAACATCAAAGCCTTTCTTTCTATTTCATAGGGTCATTAGGCTTTTTGTAACCTACAAGATTTTACTCTAAAAATTAATTTGATTTACTTAAAATAGGCAGAAAAGAAACTTCTTCCCCGATTTACTTTACCTCATGTAGCTGATCAGGCCCTCCCAGTCTAAGGAGATGGATAATCATTCAAGCAGCACTTGTATCTGTTCATTTATGTTGTAAAGACTTTAGTTCCAAAGATTTTCTTCTGTTGCAAAGTTTAAAAACTAAGCATATCTAAAACCCCTTTCTTCTCTAAAATGCTCATCTCATTTCCCTAGTTTGTGTGGGGAGACTTCACTGTTTCATTGCTTCACTTCCTCACAGAAGCTGCCAGGGAAAAGAACATTTTAATTTCCTCCCGTGAAAACAGAAACCCTGGGCTTCTAACGTCCATTCAGAGCCTTCTTTATGACATTGTAAAGAAACAAAGGCAAAACTAGCACAAGAGATTTGCTCCGGGGAGACCTTAGAGCAGCTTCCAGCCCTGAAAGGGGCTCCAGGAAAGCTGGGGGGGGGGGTGTCTGGATCAGGGAGGGCAGGGAGAGGATGAGGGGAAGGGTTTTCAGTTGAAAAAGGGGACATTGAGATGAGATGAAGAAATGTTCTCCTGCGAGGGTGGGGAGGCCCTGGCCCGGGTTGGCCAGAGCAGTGGTGGCTGCTCCATTCGTTTTCAAAATAAAATCTGAACTGAGCAGCACAGCTCACATCGCTCTAACTTTTCCTTGTTGTTGTAGAGGGAAAATACAACATTTTTTTTCTTTTGAGCGCTGGGAGATGCCTTCTGTGCAAAGAGTTTTGTTTCTTCTGAGGTCAACTCAAACGGAGCACAGGTCCAGAGGTGCAGAGAGCACCCTGGGACGGCCACACGTTTATTCCACAGATGTACCAAGGCTTTAACAGCACTGAATAAGTCATTACACCTCTGCTGCCAGTGTAACTATATTCTTACAATACCCCAAACATATATTAACCAGCACACAACTCCCACATTTGAGTCAGTCTGGATCATGAGGCGCTCAGGACCCGAGATCTTGTACACCATCTCCTCCTGGCGGGAAATATCCAAACAAATCACGGGGTTGGATGACAAGTGGCTTTTATTTATACAGACACTTTCTTCAAGGAGATAACCTCTGTGTGTTCTCTGTGGTTCCACCAACTGAAAGGTTTATTTTACACCACCCTCACCCCTGCAGAAGCCACACCAGTTTTCACCTCCACCGTTCCCTCTCTCTGCACATATTTAGTCTGCAAACTGCACAATGAAGTATGTCCTCAGTTCTGCCACTCAGTCTAGGAACAGGATTTCATGGTTGCTTAAAAAAAAAAAAAAAACAAAAAACAAAGCGAGCCCATAATTCAGAAATAATAAGGTAACCGGGAATGGTTATCTGTCCGACTGCTTTTCCCTCTCACCAGTGATTAACAGGAAAAGGCACAGCTTGAATTTCCGACTGCAGGCTTAGTTTGCAGACCTGGCGCTTCAGGAAAAAACATGTTCCAGACTTTAACTGTAACCGAGTTTTCTAACACTATAACTGAGATAAGAAATAGAATTTCTAAACACATACAGATTGTATAAACGGAGTTTCCAGACTGGAATCACACTTTGGAGGACTTGGAACAAAAAGGCTGCTATTCTACCGACCCATAATTTAATCGCTGCCATTCCCAATGCACTCGCCTTTTGGCTTAGTGTAAAGCACAGAATTATCACATTTAGTCTTTTTTTCCGCCTAAATAACTGAGGACAAAGCCAGGAAACCCTAGAGTTGTGGCTGTGATGCTTTCAGACCTCCCTCTGGTCTCAACCAACACCCGAGCACTACAGCCACCTCTCCAGCCTCCTGGGTACAGGAGGTGACGCTCGCAGTGCAACCTTAAACCGTTGTTATCCTTACGCGCGTTCCCCAAACCAAGAGTTCTTCTTCCTGAAGGTCCTCAAGAGGAACAGAATTAGTTGCAAAGTAGCACCTTTCCTCATTGAGGGTTATTTTTCTAACTAATATTTTATACACCCACACATCTAAACAGCCCCAAACAGCAAGGAAAGAAGAGAGAAAGCCATCACAGAAAGATAATTATTAACAAGTGAGAGGGACAAACTGGGGTTTATACGGAAAATGTCAAAGGAAAGTGACTGCAAGAAATGCGGCTTTAAGAGAAGATGCAGGAAACTGGGTAAGGAATTGCAGACCACAGCACAACTACGGAAGATGTTGGGTTTTCATCACCTAAGAGGCTTCACCCAATATAGACTCTTATTTCAGGACCAGTCATGAAAAACAAAATCACAGAATCACTAAGGTTGGAAAAGACCTCTCAGCTCATCCAGTCCAACCATCAGCCCAACCTCACAGTGCCAACCAAACCATGGCCTAAGTGCCACATCTACACTTGTTTTGATCACCTCCAGCAATGGAGACACCACCACTGCCTTGGGCAACCTCTGCCAGCATCTTCCTACCCTCACAGGAAAAAATTTCTTCTTAAGAACCTGGAACTTCAATCAATTCACAACTCAGAATGTGAACGGAATCCTTTTTCTTAACTCAATTAGAAGAGGAAATACATCTGGTTAAAGGAGTTGTCCTGATCTGAGTGGTGAAAGAAAAGCAATGAACCGCCTCTTTTGTTCAGAGAAGTTCTTCTGTCATCACTGGGGTTTGATTTGGCCCTCGTCAGCCAATCTTTATTCTGATGACCCTAATGTTAATGCTGGGGAATAACGGCCTTGCTTTGCGCAGACCACATCAGAGAGCAAAATAAACACATACTGAAAATTAAAGATTACTTCGACACATTTGTTATTCACAGTTAAGTTGGGGAAACCAGGCAAGCGGAGTTACTCAGAAGGGGATGGAAGGTGCAGAGGAATAACTTCCCAAACACACCTCATTGTTCCACGGAGTGAATTGATAACAGGGACAACTATCATCATGCCTTTCTTTTATTTTAGGACAAGAGGAAATGCACTCATGTTGCACCAGGTGAGATTTAGATTGGATATCAGGAAAAATTTCTTGGTGGGGAAGCATGGGGGCTGGTGGGATCTCTGGTTTGTGGTCTTCTATCAACTTCTCCTCACCAGCAGCAGCCACTGCAATCAGATCTGGACAACCGTTCTATTTCATTGCATCACTCATTTGTCAGAAGCCATCAAACCACCACCAGCACAAAAATTCCAGTTATGGCAGGGTTTTTTTTTTTTTGTTTGCTCAACCGTTCACCCAACAAAGTGCAGACCACGGTGCTGAAGTACATGAAAAAGAAAGAGAAAGCCAAGAATTTTTCATAAAAAACTTCTACTCTAGTTACAAAATACTTGAGCAGATTGGGAAAGAGAAGGCAGCTGCTGCAAACTTGAATCTGGTTGGGCTTAGGAGAGTTGTCCTGTGTGCACAGGAGCTGCTGCAGCACCACATGCCCCACACGTCCTGTGCTCTCCGACTGGCACCCAGAGGATGAGAATTCACGCCCAAAAGAGTAGCACAATGAGACAGAATCACAGAATCACCACCAGGTTGGAAGAGACCCACCGGATCATCAAGTCCAACCATTCCAATCAAACACTAAACTATGTCCCTCAGTGCCTTGTCCATCTGTCCCTTAAACACCTCCAGGGATGGTGAATCAACCCCCTCCCTGGGCAGCCTCTGCTGGTGCCCAATGACCCTTTCTGTGATTTTTTTTTTTTTTCCTAATGTTCAGCACTGCAGGAGGCAGAGAAGGGGCTTAGAATGGCTCATTTCAGTGCGACAGAGATAAAAGTGCAGTTAGGAGAAGGCACCAGGACACGAGGAAACCATTCATCCACTCCCATCCAGGACAAATCCACACAGCCACAACACACTAAAACCCCACAGTCCCACACTGATAACTGTCAGTATCACTGCTATCACTTCATTAAAAACATTGAAACAATGTTTTGAAGAACTTCTGCTCTGGAATGTAGCTCTGTCCTATCAGTTTAAGCTGCCTGAAACAGGACACAAAGTGCCTCTGGGGCCAAAATACGTGCTGGGCCACAACCGTGCTTCCTACATTTCTATTGATTAAGAAAACACGTGAACTGAATTTCCATGTAAATCTTAAGATACAGCCCAACTCAAATGCTGGTCTTTCAACATTACAAGCTTGACCCACCAGCACCACCACACAGTAACTCATGCAGTAAGAACATCATAAGGATCACAGATTCATGGAATGATTTGGGTTGGAAAAGACCTTGAAGCCCATCCAGTTCCACCCCTGCCAGGGGCAGGGACACCTCCCACTGGATCACGGAGCTCCAAGCCCCATCCAGCCTGGCCTTGAACACCTCCAGGGATAGGGCAGCCACCACTGCTCCAGGCAACACAGGCCAGGGCCTCCCCACCCTCACAGGAGAACATTTCTTCCCAAGATCTGATTCAAATCTCCCCTCTTTCAGCTGAAAACCGTTACCTCTCATCCTATCCCTGTCCTCCCTGATCAACAGCCCCTCCCCAGCTTCCCTGGAGCCCCTTTCTGCACTGGAAGCTGCTCTGAGGTTTCCCTGGAGCATTCTTTTCTCCAGGCTGAACAACTCCAACTCCTGCCTGTCCTAAGGATAAAGAATGCATCGAAACAGTGTTAAGAATTCATAAACAGCTCCCAAGCACTGATAAGAGCTGGCAGTCTGCAGGCAGCACATCCTGACCAGGATCACTCCTCAGCTTCCTTCTCATCCTCCAAGACTTTTCCTTTGCAAGCATCCAGTCACCAAACCATCCTGAACGTGTGGCAGGGAAACCTGGAGGCTGGAGAGGCCGTGAGCTGGGGGCTGCAGCTAAGCTGGAATTGCAAGTGGCAAAGCTGAACAAAGAGGAATTGCACTGCTCCAGACAGAACTGCAAAGAAAATCAGTGAATGTGTTAAAATTACCTTAAATTATTCCCCAGGCTTACGTGTTTGATGGGAGAGCACTGAAAATGCTGGCAGATGCTGTTTTGCAGGCTCTGGGGAGGATGCTGGTGCTCATTCTCATGCATAAGCTCTGCAGAAAAGTTCTGCCAATCCCTTCCCAAATATTTAGAAAATGTATTATTATAGAATGGTTTGGTGTTCAAGGCCAGACTGGATGGGACTTGGAGTCCCTGATCCAGTGGGAGGTGTCCCTGCCTAGAGGCAGAGGGTGGGACTGGGTGGGCTTTGAGGTCCCTTCCAGCCCAAAGCATTCTATGATTCTAAAATGCTTAAACAGACAAAAATCCTTCTTGAGGCTCATGAAGAGAAGGGATGGGATCATTAACAGCATCACTGCTGACAACTGCCGCCACCCTGACGGCACGACCTGCACACAAGGCGAAAAGTCTCAACATCCATATTGTGCGACTCCCAAGATGTTCTGACACTGCTCAATTTTCCCAGAGCATGAAGATCCAAGGAACACAGTAAGAAAAGCCTGTCCACATCACAGCTGTATTCCAACCCCTCTCCAGCCCTCTGTCACACACAAGTCTTCCCATGGGCCAGAGGTGGCTGCTCAGCACCCTGGAACGTGTTTATATATCAACATGGATATAAGATCTAGGACTGGAGACAAAATGTGCTACAAAGACCTACGTTTCCAGCCATTGACTGATAAAAGGTGGTTAAATACAACCCTGCTAACCCACGAGGTTGGGAAACCTCTGCTTTGGGTTTGCTTTGAACCCACAGCCTGCAATTTATCAATGCAAGACATCAGAAATCAAGGAGGAAAATAACCACGTTGCCTCCTCTCTGCTTTCACTGAAGTGCCATGGACAAGCGCTGAGACAAAATGAAGGAGGGAGGAAAAGAGGCATCTATTTATGCTTAGAGAAAGCTGTCTAACTAGAATTCTCTTCTCCAAACCGGGTGTTATCCACAAAGCAGACTCTGCACAGCCAGCACCAGGAGAGGGTTCTCCAAAGCCCTTAGAGAAAGCGACAGGGAGCCACTCCATAAAAATAAACTCATTTTCATTGTACATTCTATATATTCAAGCCAATTTCAGGCTGCATCTTTTGCTTCCCCTCTTTTTCTCCCTCCTAGCACACAGTGCACTCGAATTATCAGAGCTAATTCATTAACGCAAATAAATCTGGCATCTCTTTGTCAGGATCTCTTGGTCAGGTTAGGGCTTCAATTTTCTACCACAAGCAAACAAAGATGACCAACACTGATCCTAAGCAGCCTGAAGCCCGCGGATGCTTTACAACTCCAAAAGGCCTCTACTGAAATAGAGCAAATTCCACTTAAAGGCAGCTGCTCCTGCTGAGGAATTTAACCAGGTACAACCCTGACGTGTTCCAAAGGAAAATCCTTTCAGCTCTGTGCACTTTGACAGCTTAATTTGCCGGCGAGACGGGTGACAGCGCCGGGCAGCGCGGCCTGCAAGCATTTCCTTCAACGGCAGCAATCTCACCCGGTATTTAAACACGCAAATAACATCCCCATCCCTTCGGACAATCCAGCAGGAGGATATCAGGAGGCTGCGTTATTTCACGGTGCTGTGAGACGATATTCCGCGATTTCCAGCCTTTCTGCAGGGGAGCGGATATTAAAGCATCCCCAGCTCTACAGCAACGCCTCCCCGCGCAGGAAAACCAACACCCCAATAAAAACCACCTCAAAAAAAGGGTCGAATGGCTCGTCTTCCCTCCCTGCCACAGGGATGGCTTTCACCTTGCTCTCCGCGGCGGAAACGGCTCCGTCAGTGCCATGCGCTCCGGCAGTAAAGTCACCGGCGCGCGTCCCTGCGCGGACAGACACGGATAACGCATAAACGCAGGAGCCAGGCGCTGACAGCAGATTCGCCGGCTCCGTTCCATCCCGTTGCATCCCGTACCACCGCGGTTACCTGACCGGAATTCTTAATTTGGGAACCAGAAGACGCTGCCCACATCAATACAATGACACTGCCGGTGCGAGTTCCTCGTTGGAAAGGCTGGATTTACTTCCCGCTGGGATACGTCACTCATTAAGCACATAATGACCTGAGCGGCTGCACATTCATTTTTTTTTAAAATAACGTAAGGAAAGGGGAAAACGAAACCTCCCCACCCCACGCTGCCTCTGGCCCCCAGGAATTGCATGACTTTCATTCCCAAATCACCTTCCCAGCCTTTTCGGGGGGCCCGTTATGGATCCCTGCAGCTGGAAGGAAGAAGCTGGGATTTCCAGGGATCCAGGGATCCAGGGAGGATAATCTGGGGGTGGGGTGGAAATCCCAGAGGGATATCCTAGGTAGGGGGGAGATCTAAGGAGGGAGGAAGAGGGGGAGTCCTAGGGGATCGAGAGGTTTGGGGGGGAAATCCCAAAGGGAAAGATGCCAGAGGGGGGAGGATCCAGGGAAGACAACACAGGACCCTGAGAGGGTGTGGATCCAGAGGAGAGGGGTCCAGGGGGGAGATCCAGGGTGAAATCACCCAGAGTGAGGTGATCTATGGGGAGGGGATCCAGGGGGGAGGGATTTCAGATGCGGGAGATGTCAGGAAGAGGGATCTCAGAGAAGGGAGGGTCTTAGGGGGGAAAATCCGGAGGGGAAGGGGACTGGGGGGGGGGTCTCAGAGAAGGAGGATCCTGGGGAGTAGATCCTGAGGGAGGGAGGATCCCAGAGTATGGGGATCCAGGGGGGAAGATGCAGGGGGAGAAATTCAGAGAGAGGAATCCTAGGGGACATCTCAGAGCTGGGGAAATCCCAGAGTGGGGTATCCTGGTTGACGGGGGATCAAGGGGGAGAGGGATCCCAGAGGTAGGGGATCCAGGGAGGAGAAATCTCCGAGTGGGGAGATCCAGGGGAGGGGGAGATGTCAGGGAGAGGGATCTGAGAGCAGGGAAGATCGTGGGGCAAAGATCCTGAGGGGAAGGTGATTGGGGGGATCCCAGAGTTGGGGGATTCTGGAAGAGGGGGATGTAGGGGAGGGATCCCAGAGGAGGGGAACCAGGAGGGATGATGCAGGAGGAGAAATCCAGGGAGAGGAATCCTGGGGGGTATCTCAGAGTTAGGAGAATCCCAGACTGGGGTATCCTGTGAGGGGAGGATGTAGGGGAGAGGGATTTCAGAGAAGGAAGCATTTTGTTGGGGGGAAGATCCAGAGGGGAAGGGGACTGGGGGGATCCCAGAGTTGGGGCATTCCAGTAGGGAGATTCTAGAGGAGAGGATCCAGGAGGGAAGATGCAGGGGGGATCCCAGAGAGGCGACATTCTGGGGGGCGGGGGGGGAATGGAGGGAGGGATGTGGGGGATGGTCCAGAAGGGAAGGCGCAGGGAGGGAGATCCCAGAGTGAGGAACCCTGGGAGGTGGGATGCCAGAGGGGAGGATCCACGGGGGGAAGATGCAGAGGGATCCCAGAGAGGGGGATTCTGGGGGGAATCTCAGAGCTGAGGGAATCCCAGAGTGGGGTATCCTGGGAGAGAGGGGAAGGGGGATCCCAGAGGGGTCCGGGGGGGGGGGAAGATGCGGGGGGAGATCCCAGAGAGGGGGATCCTGGGGCGGACTCCTGGGAGAGGGGGATCTAGGAGGGATCGCAGAGCAAGGGACCCAGGAGGGGAGTCTCGGGGTGGGGGGTGGGGATGGATGCCGGGGGCTCCCTGCCCGCTCCCCCCTCACCTGCCGGTCCCGGGGCGGCCCCGGACACCGAGCGGAGCCGGCGCGGAGGCAGCGGGGGAGGAGCCGCCGGGCCGCGCCTGCGCCAGCCCGCCCCGAGCGGGGAACGGGGGCGGTGCGAGGAAAGGGGAGGGAGAGACCAAAAAAGAAGAGAGACAGAAAAAAAAAAAAAAAAATCAAAAACGACTTCCCTGACCGGGAATCGAACCCGGGCCGCGGCGGTGAGAGCGCCGAATCCTAACCACTAGACCACCAGGGAGGCTGAGAAAGGCCAACTCTAGGCAGAAGTCGTGGGGTAGTAGGGGGTCCAGTGCTGCAGTACAGGAATAGGAGAGCTGCAGTGAGGCTGGGGAGCTGCACAGGAGCAGGGGGGCTGCAGGGGGGCTAGGGGGCAGCATAGGAGCAGGGGGGCTGCAGGGGGGCTAGGGGGCAGCATAGGAGCAGGGGGGCTGCAGGGGGGCTAGGGGGCAGCATAGGAGCAGGGGGGCTGCAGGGGGGCTAGGGGGCAGCATAGGAGCAGGGGGCCTGCAGGGGGGCTAGGGGGCAGCATAGGAGCAGGGGGGCTGCATGGGGGCTGGGGAGCTGCACAGGAGCAGGGGGGCTGCAGTGGGGCTAAGGGGCAGCATAGGAGCAGGGGGGCTGCAGGGGGACTAGAGGCCAGCATAGGAGCAGGGGGGCTGCAGAGGGGCTGGGGGGCTGCACAGGATCAGCAGTCCCAGGGGCTGAAGACAGGGAGCAGTGGGGCTGCAGTGGAGCTGGGGCTGCAGCACAGGGGCAGAGGCCCCAGGGGCTGAAAGCAGGAGGCAGTGGGGCTGGGGGCTGCCCAGGCCCTGCACCTCACCCTACCACAGCCATGCCAGTGCGTCATGTTCCTGCGCATCTCCAACAGCCTTTCCTGTCTGCTGCCTCCAACTCATGTTTTAAAGGAATGAACGATGATTAATCCCATTTGCCAAGGGAGTCATCATCATTTATCATAGAATCGCTTGGTTGGAAAAGACCTTTGAGATCATCAAGCCCAACTGTCCCTGTCGCTCCTAAACCAGATCACTGAGCGCCTCATCTCCCTGTCTTTTAAATCCCCCCAAGGGATGGTGACTCTGCAACCTCTCTGGGCAGCCTCTGCCAGTGCTGGAGAATGCTTTCCATGAGGAAATTTTTCCTAATGTCTAATCTGATCCTCCCATGCTGCAACTTGAGGCCATTTCCTCACATCCTATTCCCTGTCACTTGGGAGAAGAGATCAGCATCCACCTTGCTACAACCATCTTTCAGATAGTTGTAAATAACAAGAAGGTCACCCTGTAGCCTTCTTTTCTCTAGGCTAAACAACCCCAGCTCCCTCAGCTGCTCCTCATAAGAGTTGTTCACACCCCCCAACCTCTCCTCTCCCCAACCTCTTCATTCCGTGGCTTCTTCAGAGCCCCTGTCCCCAGCCCAGATCTGGCACCAACACTCCAGAGGACACCGGACACCCCTCCTCTCCCTGAATCACCAGTGATGTGTGGCACTTCCCAGCCCTGACCTTGGCCCTTGCATGGAGTCTGCAGCCAAGAAGAGAAGCTAAAACCCCAGTGCCTGCACAGGGCCAACCCAAGCTCCCGATACCCTCAGGGACGCAGCGAGCAGGCCGAGGCTGAGCCCCAGCCAGCACTTGGCTCCGGACGCTCCCCACTCAGCAAGGGATGAGCAGAGGCTCCTGGAGCAGTCATGCAACCTCTCTCAAAAACGTTAACTGTCAAATTGCTTACAAAATGCTTGCTGCAGGTAGAAGCAGCCCAGGTTGCCCAGAGCAGTGGAGGCTGCCCCATCCTTGGAGGTGTTCCAGGCCAGGTTGCATGGGGCTTGGAGCAACTGGATCCAGTGGGAGGTGTCCCTGCCCATGGCAGGGGTGGGACAGAACGGGCTTCCAGCCCAAACCATTCTGATTCTATAACCAGACTGTTAACATAATTTAATGCATACCTTTAAGAGGAAGCATCCAGAGAGCCCCTAGACAAACAAGCCAAAGGGACAGGATTGAATATTTCAGTTGCTTCTCGCCTCACACTGCTGCAGGGAGTCAGTATTTGAGTATTTGCCTGACAGGTTTGTTAACACACACCTGCAAGCAGACTTCACCACTGTTAAACAGAAGACAACCAGAACATTCACCCTATTTATTCCCAAAGGAACGTTTTATTGACAAGTTTCCTTACTATTTATGTGTATAAACAGTTCAATACCCCAGCCCCAGCAAACCCTTTTTCACTGACTCTGCTCCACACAGGGAGGCCAGTTTCAAACCAGAAAACCACTCTACTCCCCTACTGCCTAGTACATGTCTTCTAACGTCTCGTCTTGTCCCCAGGTCTGTGGGAGGGAAGGGAGCAATTAAACAGGGATTAATCTGTGGATAAGTGTCAAAACTTGCTTCTCTAAAGAAGGGTCAGAGGCAGTTCCGTCCCCCCAGGTGAAAAACCACTACAAACTACCCAGATATGTACACAGCAAGACCTGAGTAAGCCCCACTTGGCCTCTAAGGCACAGAGTCGCTTACCCTAGGTATTTCTACGTGGAGGCACCTCACCTAGAATAAAATCAGGCCTTTAGAAGAAAACATGGAATTGTTCAGCTCCTGAGCAATGAAGTTGGGCATCAAAAGAGCAAAACACCCACAGCCCTTGGGGGGACTGCTTCAGCTTCACGACTCTGCCAGTTTTGTAAACCAAGATTAGGGCTGGGGCTTTCAACTGAAAAAAACCCATCCAGTTGCAGTCAGAGGAACCAGACAGAGGGGCCCATGGAGAGGAGCGGGGCAGAGCCCCTCCAACACAGCGGCCGCAGCACCAGGGAGGGCTGTGACCTTTAAAACCTAGCCCGGGTGCTAGCAGCCTCCAGAAATTCCTCCTCCAAGAACGAAGGCATAAACTCAGAAGGGAGAAGCAAGTTTCATACACTCGGGGAACAGAGTGCGCCACTGAATTTAACACAAGAATTGGTTTACAAGCATGCTGCTATGACCGCACGATGCAAAACTCCAGCGCTCAACATCCAGCTGTAGAACCCTTGCAGTCATCTCTACAGAACAAAACCAGAAACAAGTAAAGCGTCGGGTGATGTAAGGCTTGCAATTCAGTCTCAGAGTCCAAGGGAGCATCACCCTAATATGGTGCCAAAGCTTCTGTTTTTTTGTGGTTGTTTTTTTTTTTTTTGTAAGCTTTATTTCTTTAAAGTTCATTGCATTTAAAAATAAAGATTTTAGTTTTGTTAAAGCTAGAGCATTAGTGTAACAATGAGGCAGCTGCTGCGTGAAGTTTCCCTTGTGGAAGCCCAGAAAAAAACCTAGTTTGCCCCTTTTACCAGTGAGAGCCAGAGAAAACAGTGACAGGAGAAGCCTGAGAGCTAACAGAGTAGCTGCACGGCCTGCCCTGCGCACAGAACACAGCCAGGAGCTGAGGCTACAATTCCCGTGCACTTGGCTTCTCCAAGAACTGCCCTCCTCGTGCTGCTCAGGGCAATACATCCATTCCAAGTTAGGTCAGATGAGGGAAAACTGTTTTTATCTCAACCAGTGGCATTTCTGAGCTACGTTAAGGAAACTCCACCTTGCACGCTCTCCCAAAAGGACAGCAGTGATACATCTACAAACTTTAGTGTAAAATATTATTTGTATACAAAACTTTGCATTCTCTTTATTTGACTCGGATCCAGCAGCAGTGTCTTATGAATGAAGGATGGATCTCTCCAGAATGGTGCTCAGCCCCTTCTTGGATTCGCATGTTGTCGCTGTTGTGAAGATTTGGGAGGGAGGGGGCTCTCCTCTTAACGGTTGTGCACAGCCGTGCAAAGCCACAAAGCAGGTCTAGAAAGGAGCGTTGTCGTGTGGAGGCTTGTCTCCCACTCCAGAGGGGGAGTGGAGGCTGTCAATGCTATTTTCCCTGCTGCCCACCACTCTGGACTGAAAGGAGAGAAGAGAGTTACGGTAACAAGAAAGCAGCACTGGGAAACACCAGATCTCAGCCACCTACTGCGGCACAGACCCCACAGACCAGAGATGTCTGCCCCAATACAAGAAAAACATTGTAGAAATCCAAGTTCCTGCAGAAGGCTTCACGCTATGTATTCACAAAGCAAAGCAGATCATTACCTTTATGGTCCCAACTCTATCTTCAAACGACTTGAAGGTTGCAGAATTCCTTTCAGAAGGGAGAAAAAAAACAACAAAGAACAAATCAAGACAAGTTAGTTCTTAAATAAATCAAGCCACACAGGGTAGCTGGGTGCTCTGGCCACTCCCACACAGTGACAGCAGCACCCAGAGCACTTCCAGTTCCTCACTGCCTTTGGCACAACCCTTTCAGACAGGAATACCACATGCAAACTCAGAAGGAAAACATTTATACAACGTGCAGTCCATTCGAGCTAAGACACTGACTTGAAACAAATCCTGTTTTACTAGGGAATCAATGCAGAGTAAGCAGAGAAGCTAGTTCCTAGTTTTACAAGGCCTCCAACAGAAAGCAAACCGTCTTAAATAATGGAAAGGAAAAACTGAAAAGGGTTTGAAACAAAGGCTGCCATTTCCCCATATTGCATCCCATGGGTAGGAAGGGGAAGGGCCATGTGCCTCTACCTACGGCACTGTTTGTTACTAGAGGAGCGATCATTTGCAGCAGGAAATGCTCATAAAAACCACAGCGTAATAAATTAATCAGAAGATTACATGTTTCTAGCAAAGAAAACCAGGTCAAGTGTTTGATAACCTGTCAAGCTGCTTTGCTCGTGAACGACTCCAGAGGAGAGCTCTGTGCTGAGGATTCAGACCAGGCGATTACTCATACAGAGCAGCTCTCCCCAGGCTAGGCTGCAGAGTGCTGGGAGCTGGCTACCCTCCTCTGGGCTATTTTTGCTGTGAAGAATCACTTAGATTTGCACCCATAAAAAAAAATTCTGTCAATATGGAACAAGGATGAACAGAGGGGGCTTCTGTAGGCCTCGTCCAGTCCCAGCAGTCGCTTCTCCCACAAGATCACCTAATGCACCACACGGACATGTGAAAAGTGCAGGGAGATGCCAGGATGGAGATGGAGGGTTCAGGTTAGGATTCATCTCTGTACGGCCGTGTCACACAGTGTAAGAGGAGGATGTAATCCCTGCCTTTTGAGGACCTCTGAAAACTGTGAACTTCAGTTAGATTTTGGTATGGTCATGTGAACAAAACAGGTGCTAGTAACCACAAAAAGAGATTGGGTATAAAACCGCTCCGAATCACTCAAACCGCATGACGTGGTTACCCCATACAACAAGCAGGGTCTGCTTAAGAGGGAGCCAGTTGTACAAGTCAGAGCCAAAACCCCAGTGATGACTGAGTCAGTGCACTCCCCCACCAGCCCCTCTCAGGAGACATGGGTATTCCGTACATTACCTCATTGCCGGCATACTTATCGAGTGGCGGATGGAGTAACTGCTACTCGGAAGCATTCAAAACAGGGAGGAAAAAGTTAAATGACAGTTTCAGACAGATACCAGCATACCCCTAGTTCTTAAGCCCTTACTGCTCACACACAGGCTGTAAGAGCCAGCCCTCTCTCCCCTTATTTGGCAGCAGCAGCCCAGAACTTAAATTTTTCAGACACAGGATGATCAGCACAAGTTAACTGCAAACTGTCACAGTGACACTAAAGTCAATCACACAGCATGGGTTTGTGGTAGGTTTCTCAATCTGTGTCAAAAGCAAAAGAAGGCAAGGCCTAAATAATCAGCTTCCCCTTTACAGTCTGTGAGGGCCCAGCACAGAAATAAACATTCCTTTTGTAGCCTTGAAGAGTATCTTACCTAAAGGAATGCGAGAAGGGGTGAGCCCTGGGAGAAGCCATTAGCAGCAGAGAGAAAAAGAAAGCAGCAGTCAGACACTTATGCAGATCTAAACAGTAAACACGGGCAGAGGAGCAGGAACATGGTCACAGGATCATGGGACAGCAAAGTCAACTACACAGGAGGAAGCCTCTCAAAATAAATTACAGAAGCAAGTGAAAACCATCTCTTTTCATTAACACAAATAAGCCAAGCTAAGGGGTGTTTCAGGATGACAGCAGCACCCACAGCAACTTAACGTGCTGGACAGAAAGAAGTGGGTGTTTAATCATAGACTCATAGAACAACCAGGTTGGAAGAGACCCACTGGATCATTGAGTCCAACCGTTCCTATCAAACACTAAACCATGTCCCTCAGGACCTTGTCCATCTGTCCCTTAAACACCTCCAGGGAAGGTGAATCAACCACCTCCCTGGGCAGCCTGTTCCAATGCCCAATGACCCTTTCTGTGAAAATTTTTTTCCTAATGTCTAGCCTAGATCTCCCCTGGCAGAGCTTGAGGCCATTCCCTCTTGTTATGTCCCCTGGCACTTGGGAGAAGAGCCCAGCTCCGTCCTCTCTATAACCTCCTTTCAGGTAGTTGTAGAGAGCAATGAGGTCCCCTCTCAGCCTTCTCTTCTCCAGGATAAACACCCCCAGCTTTCTCAGCCGTTCCTCATAAGGCCTGTAAATGCAATGACAACCCAAACCATTTTACCGACCCCCGTCCACTGCTTTCACGGGGATTTTTTCTGTTACAGCATATTTCCCTAAGCTGAGTTTTTTATCAAGTGCCAGCTAATTAGGTAAAGACACCTCCTTCCCCCACTTTCCCCCACGAGATCACATGCAAAGACAGCACTGCAAGGACTCCTGGCTGAGAAATCTCCACAATGGATACCTGCACATTATCTTGCCAACCCTGAAGATCCCAGAGTCACAGCTCAGAGAACAAACATATTACAGAACATTAAAAGCATCTGGATAAAAGGTATCAAGTTTACCCCACAACCTTGTTGCCCATTTTTAGGTCTCAGGGCAAACTATTCTGCCCCAGGTCACCAGATTCACGTGCGTGATTCCGCAGTGCAGGGCCACCTCAGTCATCTGAAATAACAGACCATGGTTTCCTACTCCTGCTAGGAAGGTCACCAGGATACTCTCAAGGGGCTTCTTCTACCAGAAGCAGTGGTTTATTCCACTTAAACATGATTTTTGTCTCTGCAGGAGGAAGCACTCCTGGTAAGTTGGATCTAAAGTAGCTGGCAAGGACTACAAGTGGTTTTCCTTCCATCCAGAGCAAAGCTGTTAGGCTTTATGGTTTCATTTCTCTACACATCCAAGTCAGCTCTCTGGCAGGGCAGACTCCTTGAAATGCTGTCTTGGCACACAAAATAAATCAACTTTCTACTTCCTTTTGCTTAAAGAACACAGATAACACACGTCCATGCACCATGCTGCCCTGTAGGCAATACCACAAGCGCTGGTCTGTTTGCTGGACATCCATGCCTGGACCTGGCAGCAAACCTTCTCGTCCTTCGATAAGGATTTAAAGTTCATATAAATCCAGGAATTTGCAGGCACCTTTGGGGCTCAGGCTAATATTTCATAATGAATTTGTTTGTAATACTATGCACAGCAAACTCAGAAAACACAAAGTGTATTTCAGGGCACAAACCCACAGAGTGAGCTGCTATCAACAGAAGAAAGGCTGCTCTGTACTTTACCAGGGTCAGTAAAATACACGAATACAACGTCTGAAATTCGACTTACTTTGTAACTGCAAGTAGAGATAACAGAAAAGGCTGAATTGGCACCAGTAACTAATTCCATTTTCTCCCCTCGAGGCTGGGTACAGAGCAACAGCTTTAATAGTCAGTGCCTGGTCACCACACTAACTTCAGTGTCTCTGTACAACCCACACCTACAACATTTAAAGTTACTTTAACCAGAATACAAGCACCCTAACGATTTAACCCAGGGCACTTGGGTGAACTTGCATTTCACAGCAGTTTGGGCCAAGCATTTTTCATGGAATTATGACTACGCCCTCCATGTATCAGAAGCGTCTGTCCCATTCATCATGCCTTCCTTGCACTTATCAACCGCTGAAGGCTGACTAAACAAGGAAATCCCTTCTGTTATCTCAACACTTCCAGTGATGGAAAATAAACCTGATTTACAAGTGAGTTTGTAGTCTCAGAGGAAAAAGGAAAGTACAGTAAGGGAGGATGCAGTGTAGGCGACGAGGCCTGTGACAGAGATTCTCTGAGAGCAGAGATCATCCCCACTCCTTCAGAGAACCCACCACAACAACACAACAGACTTCGCTCCTCGTCAGCTCTGATCATGTATCAGAACATCATTCACCTGGCAAGGGTGGAAAGTGGTACAGTACCTGCAGACACTCATGCTCAGAGTTAAACCTCATTCAGAATCAGAAATTTCAAGACTTCAACACAGTGCGGGAGACAGAAGTCTGTTTATATACACACAGGGAAACCGAAAGTCTTAAAAAAAATCATTACTGTGTTCCCCCACAGGGCCACAAATACAACACAAATCCTGCTGAAAGAACTTTGGCAGAGATTCCTAAGTTACAAGAGAGAAGTTGCCTCTATTTCACAACACAGCACCCAAGGTATTAGATTGAAAAAGCAATGCAGGTGTTTAAAGTGGTGATTAATGCTGAGCAGTGGCAACGCTGCAAAGGTCTGACGTGTTTGTAGGCTGACTGCACAGCCAGTTTTCACTACAGCTGCGTCAGGCCAGCCGTCACCAGCAGTAAAGGGCACTCTCCTCACTCAGCCAAGCATCCCCTCCCGCCATCTCCTGCTCCTCCAATGGCTCAAACATTTCTGCAGTTGCACGGCAAATTGGAGTCTCCCAACCAGAAGACAACAGGCAGGACCAAGCCTGTCTGAATGGCTTCATCTGGTGGCAACAGTGGTTCAGGAGCTCCCTGTTTGGTCCAAAAAGCTTGGCTTGCACCCTTTTGCCACATCAGCTTGCCCAGACCGCAGAAGCTGGGCACCAAATTTACTTCACTATCAACAATTTAGCAAAATCTGTTACCATAATATCTTGTGCCAGTATCCATCGCTTGTGACTGCACGTAAATCTTCTTGTAGATTAGGTAATTTTCAGGAAAGACAAATTTAAACTTGAATACTGGGAAAGGTAGGAAGCCAACCAGCCCTCTGCCAAACTCAGAGAAACGAGCTACTGCAAACACCACAAATCACCCTCCAGGAACACAGTAAATAACCGATTGAGGACAGAAGTAAAATAAAGCAGTGCTATGTGATCAGAGGCCAACACGTTCTTACCACTTGGATACTCGCAGCCACAGTGGAAGAGGAAATTCCCTACAAAGAACGACAGCTACTCATTCAATCCAAAGTCTGATACATTATGTTAAATACAACCTCTGGGAATACTTCCCTAATAACCTAGGCAGGTCATATGTTTAGAATTAGGTCTCAGTTCCAAGAAAACCACGGTGAAGGTATTCTGCATGAATAACCTCGAAAATACCATTAGTGGGAAGCTCCTCTTCAGCTTAAATTTCCAAAAAACAGGGAAATCACCAGTTCTAATTTTCAATTTTGTACAGCTAAGACACTCCCAGAGCAAAAACCTCAGCCAGCAAGCAAGGGCACCAGTCTCCCCTTTCCAGATGAAAGAGGTTTTAGATTGCCAATTACTTCAGCAGTCACCTGCCTTGGCAATCTAGGTAACCACCTGCCACAAGGAGACATTTTCAATGTTGTGAAGATCTTCTGAACTGATCTGTATCTTCTAATCGACATGCAGTAGCCATGCCTGGAAGGCATATTGACCTTCTCCAGGGAAAGCTGACATACAGGGCTTGGACCGCACCACACGCAGCATCCAGACTTGGCCCCATTTTGAAGTGTGAAGCACAGGAGTGATGACGCCTTTCTAATCCCAAGCAGTAACACTGATAAAACACATCTCCATAATCCAGTATTGAGTGGGAGAGGTAAACATGACCTCTACTTTCTTATGTTTGATGTCAAAGCTGCAGCAAAACTCTATGACAGTAAAAGGGGGTAGACTGCCAAAAATGTTCTGTTAGTTCTCCTAAGCCAATTCAAACTTAAATGCCTTAAAACTGGTTTTATCCCATAGACAAGCATTCAATATGTCCTAAACTACAATGCACGGGGCCACAGAGAAGGCAGCAATCCATTGAAAGCAACACGCTGCCAACACAGAAAATGGAAAAACAGTCTAGTTATTGTGTAAAGTCTCGCTACTGTTTGAAATCCGGATTAAAGCACCGGAGCATAGCACAGAAACCTTACCTCATGTCACCAAGTTTCCTGCTGATAACAGAACCGACATTGGAAAGGGCTGCTGAAGTCTTCTGTCCTGCCTGGGAAAGCGTTTCCTGGGTCTTCTTATAACTAAGTAGAAAAAAAACATCATAAATTGAACTAATAGGTAGGATTGGAAAGCAAGAAACACCCTACCCTTTTGAAAGAGGAACCCATATTAAAGGAAAGAAGGTAGGTTAGTGAGCTGCACTGACCCCACTGAAAAAGCCCCTTCCAGTCTTGCATATAATCAAGAACTTAAAGTTTCAGAAAAGTAGCAAGTGTAGGATTATCCTTTCCCTACACTCACTTTACCATTTGGACCATGTGTTCTTAAATTTGACCAATATTTGCATAAACCCCTCCCAAGTTTGGAAACTCAAACACCATGAAATCATATCCTATTTGCTCTATAACTGCCTTTTGGTCTCCGTGAGAAAATAAGCATAGGAACCTATTCCTTGTTTGCAGCCTTGAAGAAGTTACAGTGTTTGCTGTAGTGTTGGGTTAGAGAGGACAGACGCAAGACTAATGTTACCGCACAGAAAAGACATGCAGGAATCGGCATTTTCTCTACAGCTGCAGCTTAGGAATAAATTGGTAGAGAAGCTTCCCATCAGTTACCATTAACCACAACGCATGAGCAGTCTGACAGCCGTTATGTGCCAAGCGATGACATTCAGGTTTATACCAGAGCTGGAGAAGACAGACATTTGAGCGCCTTTGTTTCCTTCAGATGAGATTAATCTCAAGGACAACGAATCTTTGAGCCACTTTCATTAACTCATCCTCTCTAAGCTATTCCACAGTGGGTGATTAACATCCAAATTTATGGCATTCCCCAAATTACAAAAGACTGAGACTGGCAAACAAGCTCAACAATCTAAGTCATGTTTTCTTATTCCACATATTGGAGCTCAAGATTCCTTTTGTGCCTGACCAGGATATTTAGGAGAAGGACGCTACAAACAGCCCAAGGCTCAAAGCACAGTGCTGACAGCTGACTATGACTCCCAGCTCATTTTCTCCAGACAGACATGTAGGAAGCACCAGAACCGGGTTCAAGCGATACCAACCCCAGTGTGTTGGTCTGTTCGGTTTGGTCGAGAATCAAGATGCGCAACATACACGTGACTCATGCAGAACAGGGCAAAAACACGTCAACCTTTCCTCCCCTCTTCCTGTTCCTGAGAGAAAATGCCCATAAGCTACACGTTTTCCAGAACATTTCCCCTTGAATTCAGGACTCCAAGAGAACCTGAGTGTGCCCCAACAGCCAGGCATCAACGCTGTTTCTTCACAACACAATCTTCTGCAAGAAGCAGTCACCTTGGGACCATTTAGGAGTGAACCGATCATCATCAACACTGCTTGCTCTTACGCATGCTCTCCTGTCACAGTTACTGTGTTTGAACCCTGGGCCCAAAGCTGCCTTGGAGAGGAGGATCTCAATCCCTGCCTTGGACAGCCAAGCTCCCCCCTAGCTAACCGAGTCCTGCCATGGGATTTGCTCTACACCTGCCCAACAGAAACAGCACAGACCTGGTGCTGACTGCAATACCTTGCCCTGACTCTATGCTTGCTTGGTGTCTCGCAGAGCAGCACTGGGCACCAGAACAGTGATGAGAGGAATGGTTTACAGCCTCAAAGGAACCATCTCACCACACACGCTGCAGACTCCCAAGAATTACATCTAGCTTCAGCAGAAAAAGGCTAGAGGTTTCCCCACTGTATTTCCCACACCTGACAGCAGCATTCTCAAGATAACTGAAGATCTAGCGCTGAAGCGCTGCTCCTTCTGCCTGAGTCTGCTCCTCCACAATACCAGCACAAACTGCTAGCGCTGACACAGGGATCTAGACTGAAATCCAGCTGAAATATAAACTTGGAAGAACAAAAGACAGCGGCAGCCAGATCAGGTCGCCAGCCTAGTCCTGAAGCTGCAGCTCCCACACACACGTACACGCCATCGCCACTGCAAGGCAGGAGGCAGAGCCAGGAAAGCACAGCTGCAACGAGCAGCTCTCTAACCCAGAACTGCCAGCAGAAACACATGTGGAACTTCGCCTGTGACAACTAGGGATCAGGTTATACAAGCCTCTAATGCAACTTAACTATGCCCAGCCCTGACCTAAAAGTTGCAACCGCTCTTCCGCAAGAGATGCAGCCAGGTCTGCCACAGCTTTAAATTCACGCTCACTTTCTTCCCTTAGCACCACTACAAAGCACAACAGAGTAATCCAAATCTGGAAGTAATAAATACCAGCTCCAATTAATACCTTGCTCTACCAACAGGCAACTGGCTGCAGCAGAAGCTGCAGAAATTATCTCTGCTCTGTGGTGTTCCAACATTTCACTGCATCCCCGCTCCTATAAACCCGGACAGGGAGGAGCCAGACCTGCACCCTCAAATCCTCCTTTATTCACTAATACCAGATTCCTCTCACTTGCTCCTATCCAGCAACCACCATTTGTGTTGTTTGGCTAAGAATACAAACCATCTGAGCCATCTTGCATTCTGGTTAGAGTGAAACAGGAGTGAGGGGCAGATAGGGCTGATTTCTGTCCTCTATGCTCACAGAGGGCAAGTCCATGGCCAGGAACAGCAACTACCAGGAAATCCAGACACGTACAAAAGCTCCATGAGATCAGCCCATTTCCAGTCCAGTCAGGACACCTTTCAGTTATTATGCAGAGAAGCCCAAACAACAGGACAGTGAATGCACTTGCATAAAAAACCCAAAACATACCAGCAAAACCTCATCCTTGGATTTCTTTAACTCGATTCCTCGCATTTACTGAGCTTTAGACAAAGGATGTAGAAAACTAGTTTCTGTAATGTTGCTGAGATCTTAGCTCTCAAGCCCCTTTGTCTCTCCATTTCCATCAGCATCTGCCTTGCTACTACGAACTGTCATCCTGCCTAGTGCCAAAGCAAGCAGGAAAACTAGCGTGCCACAGCTATTCAGGCCTCAAGTGTTCTACAAAAGCTTGCTTCCGCCACATTTCTGGCACTTGTTAAGTACAAGGAAACAGATATAACAAGAAGTTTTCTACTCTAGCAGGCACACCCAGGGAGGAACACGGATTAAACACCACTGGAGCCAGCCACACTGTCAGCAAGCATAAAAACACAAGGTCACTGTTCAGCAAGTGAAACAGTGACAATTTACATCATCTTCATCTAGAAAACATACATCAACATTGAATCTGCATACTCTAAAGTTTTTTCTGATACTCCTGCTTTATCACTGCTCAGTTTTCACTGATCTGATGAAGACAGCCTTCTATCCACACCCACTGCCAATCCCAAGGCAGCTCAAAGGACTGAATTTCATACCTGGTCCAAAGAACAGGAAAAGCTGGCTTACCCAAGACCTCCCTTCCCATGGCTCAAATCAGTTGAGAACACAATGACACTGCCTACCTGTCCCCACTGCATCACTGGGAAGGATTCCCTTATACACTGTGGGAAAGATGCAGCGAGAAGTCCGAAGGCCGACTGCCATAACATGCTTCCATAATTTAGTCCAAATGAGAATTTAATTTCAGGCATTTAACAAAAACATGGTTAAGAGACCTTTGCAGCCAACAACTGGAGTACAACAGCTGTGAGGTTTAAGCTGTTCGAGTCCGTTTGAGGCCCAACATGGCAGAACAGCTGCCTTGGACACCAAAGCTCTATTTGTTCTCATCAGGGACCACAGCGGAAAAGCAAAGCTCCTGCTCCCTGCAGAGGGTGAAGGGAGGAGGTCAGGCTGGCTGCACCACAGCTTGGCAGCTGAAATCACCTGTGGTGCACAGGTCTGAGCTACCTGGTGCCTTCAGCCAGTTCTCCAAGAGCAGGCAGGCATCTGAAAAGCATCATTAGAACCACAATGAAATCAAATACTGACCTGAGGAAAAGCCCTCTCTCCCAGAAGGAGTATTTATTGGGTTAGAAAAGCAAAGGCCAGAAAGGAGAACTGTTTAAGTAGGTCGAGTCAAAGCAGAGGAGTGTGAGCAGGGGCACACAGCATTAGTGGCAGCAGACTGTCATGAAAGCATTTGTTAACGCTGACAGTTAAGACACTCACGCTTCTGATTGAGTTAATTTTTCATTCCAGTCCTCCAGTGTGCTGCTGGCTGAAAGATATCTACAAACACAATGGAGGTTAGATGCCAAGGCTCACCACAGAGGCTGCTTCTGACACTTTCCACGCTATGAGCATCTCTTTACACTGACAGTATCATAGGTTTTCTTTCTCTGACAACAGCTTCTCCCCTTCTCTATTACAGCCAGAAAGAAAAGAGCTGTTGTTGAATAGGCAGCAAGACCCCTAAGCCCCAGGTTCATTCTTATTTAAGGACATTCAGACACTGAGCACATGGAAACAAAGGCTGGAGTTTAGGTGTCAGCAATTGAAAGGCTTTGTCTCTTCTGTTCCCTTCCTACACACTCCATGGCAGCTACGTGCTAAAAGCACAGAGCTGTGAAGGGAGCTCAAGGCCAAAAATCCCTGAACGTCACAGCCAAAGCTTTGTGTTACCAACACAGCGTGACCTAGGCAACCGTTAAAGTTGGTTCTATCTTCTTACCTTTATAAATCACTTTTGCCTACATAAAACCCAGCACCTTAGAGGTTGAACAAATTAGCACTGGAGGTACAGAACAAACACAAGCACTACAGAAGCTGTCTCCTTCAATACAAGGCACAGAAAGGAGAGAATCTTCAGTGCAGCCAACATTCAAGGTCTCCCTTACAATCAGACATGCAGCAAGAATCAAAATGATTCATGGGGAGATTGAGATGAGACCTCAGGGAGAAATGCTTCCCTGTGAGGGTGGGGAGGCCCTGGCCCAGGCTGCCCAGAGCAGTGGTGGCTGCCCCATCCCTGGAGGTGTTCAAGGCCAGGCTGGATGGGTCTTAGAGCCTCTGATCCAGCTGGAGGTGTCCCTGCCCGTGGCAGGGGGTGGAACTTGATGGGCTTTAAGGTCCCTTCTGACCCAAACCATTCCATGATTCTCTAATATAATCAAAGAGTTCTAGAGACAGAAGTAACCAGATGCTCTTTGCCCACATCTATGCCCTGCTCGTATTTACTGCCGAGATGAAAATTCATGGCTTTCTGGTGGTGACATCATGAATAATGTTCACATACACCAGTGCAGAAGATCCGCTGCACAGCAGCTTTCAGAAGCTCACACATTTGCATTTGCACAGCCCCCATTTCCACCTACAGGTAAAAGCCTTTGGCCGCCTTCTGTCTCCTGCAGCACAGAAGGGCAATAATCAAACCAATTCCTACTACATCTGACAAGAAGAGACACAGTTTCACAGTAAAGAGAGGTTCACCAACCAGACACGCAATTACAACAAACTAACCCTCCAATGACCAGGGAAAGGGAAACTGTGGTTGATTCTTTGCAATTTTTGTTTACGCAGCGCGGTCTGGTAACTGATCGGAATGTTTCCTCTGCAGTAGCAAGGCCATGAGAGATGAGAGCAGGAATATTTACTCATCTCCTCCACAGCCAAGGAATACTTCTGGCAGGAAGCCAGGCACGCTGCTAATCAGAGTCCTGCTTCACCATCCCTCCAGCTCCTGGTCAACCCTGATGCCTGTGAGAACAGTGAGCAGCACAAATCGGGAAGCACAGCAAGGAGCAAGGAGGAGCGGCTGGGGAGCCCCGGGAACTCACAAGTCAGACTGTGTCACTTTGTCATTCCACTCTCCAAGTTTCTCAGATGTTTTCACATAACTAGAAACAGAAAGTGTTAATGAATATAACTTCAATATTCATTATTCCAAGACACAGATTTCACTTACAGGAGAATAACAGAAATCAGGCAGGGACGTAGGAGGGAAAATGAGGAAAAAGGGAAGAACAGTGAGATGAACCGCTCAGAGATCTGGCCTGCGGCAGCGCTGTCGGCACTCAATTCCCACAATGTTACAGGAGACTTCTGAGATCAAACAGTATCTCTGTGGGTACCGAGAGTTCCTCACACCCAGGCACAACTTCAGGGTCCAACTTACCTCCTTGGTTTCACTTCTGCCACTGCCAAGCTCCACAGTGACCATAACCTTAACACCTAGTCTAATTTCCGACCTCCTTTAGGCAGAGGTGACTGTGCAACACACCAGTATTAGAGGTGCAGGCTTTTTAATTCAAGGTACATGACTCAAACAGCTTCCCCGCTAGCCCTACGCAGCAGAGTTCTGCAACATCTTGCATTTTGCCTTGAGCCTGAGCTCAGAATAAGGCAGCAGCTGCCTGTGTCTCAAGGAATGGGAAGAAAGGGGCAAACTGGACATTTCAGTGACAATCCAGATCTGACATCATGGGAGAGCATCCAGCAACAGTTTATCCAGATCGCAGACACAACAGTTCAGTCCCACTGACATAAGAAAAATTATTTTCCTTTTAAGTGCTTTTACTCCATCAGATCAAACTCCTCCAACTACTAAAGAGCCCTGGAACACGCTGCTGGGAAATAATTCCTACTATGGAGTCATATTTAAATAAACACGCATCACAAGCAACACTTACGCATTGGAGACTTGGACATCGTGCCAGCTTTTAGACAGGTTTTGCTTTAGCCCATCCAAGGGAGTCAAACCCAGCTTCCTCTTCAGCTCTCCGCAGTGCCTCTCCTTCGCAGCCAGGACTTGCCTGAGAGTGCCGATCTCTTCTTCCACCTTAGAGACAGGCAGGGGTTTGTCATAAATGACAGCTCAGCAAGTCAGAAAATTAAGCCACCTTTCTCCCTTCCTCTAACAAGATTTCATTAACATGAACTTAAAGAATTGGTAGGAATGTCAGGTTGACGCAGAGTAATACGGGAGCAGTGCTGGAAAGGGAAGTCTAGAGATCAGAATCATAGAACAACCAGGTTGAAAGAGACCCATCGGATCATCGAGTCCAACCATTCCTATCAAATACTAAACCATGTCCCTCAGGACCTCATCAGACACAAGTCACTGTACTGTATTCAGGACACCAAGACAGAATTCATTCCTAGCGCTGGAATTTAACAGCAGATAAAAATCAGCTGCCAAACTTTACGAAGGATTCCACTTGACGATTCTTCTCCCCTGGCATCATTAAAGCAAAGATTTTTTTCCTCGAAGATCTTTCTTACAATATTTTCAAAGCAATATGGAGTTGCTTCCAGGCAGAGAGAGTTCAATTCAACCCCAGCTGGATCACCAAGATTTGTGTGACTGCCCAGAATGCAAAGACCTCCCTTCCTAGAACCTACAGGCCAAAGAATCAGTACAAGATTCTCAAACAGAATGAAAGGAAAGCAGCCGCAATTTTATCTTCAGCTACGTTGCAGACAGAAGGTATGATATGACTGAATTTGAAAATAACCCTGAATTTTGGGCACCTATTGTATTACAAGATCTCAGCTCCTCAAGAGCATTCAGGCACCAAAAATAGCTGCCTACAAGTATAATAAATATTTAAGAAGAAAAGGTAGAAAAAAAAAAAAAGCATGTTAACTACTCTGTTGTTTCAGTGCCCTAAGAAAAATTAGCTTCTTTTGCGTACTGCTTGCCTAAAGTGTCTTCTTGCTTCAAACAGAGCTAAAAGCCTACAATAAGCTCACAGCATCAAAAGCCACTTATTTCCTTGCAGCTCTAAATTAATTCATTCCGGGAAAACACAGGCAACAACCGAGAGCGTTTGAAGTGTCTCCAGCTTTGTGCATTTCAACAATCAGCCGAGAGATCCAAAGGTAAAACCACTGCAAAATTAAAGCAAACGCAAGCCCTGCTCCCACAGCTCCCGTTTGTTCCATCCGAGCACAACACGACGGTGGCCACGCTGGCGAGGGCCAGTGCCCCAATACCTTGGCGAGCTCGGATCTCAACTCTTCTTCTTCGGCAAGCGTCAGTCCCTCGGGTGCGGGGGTCCTGGCCGCAGCCGCGCTATCCACGGGGACATCTGTCATGGCACCCGCCAGCAGCCCTTTGTTGGGAGAGTTAAGGTTGATATCTGTCGCAGAGAGGAGCAGAGGCAGAGGAGATAAGCAATCAGCAGTATGCAAAGCAGTGCAGCCTGATAGGAAAGGTGAAGAGAGGGGCTGCCCAGAGAGAGGAAGAGAAACCACCCGTGGAGTTTCCTCCATCAGCCTCTGCCAGGCAAGACAGAGGCACTGGGCTCTGCTTGTCCAAAATAGCTCCTCTGTCCAGGCCCAGCTGCTAAACACCAGTGGGGTCAACACCAGCCCTGGGGTAGGAGGACGACCCCCAGGAGGGAGAAGGAAAAGTCTGCAGGGTGGGAAAGAGAAGGGCAAAGGGAGGACAAGCCCCAAGGAGGGTTGCGGTACAGGACATGAGCTGCCAGCACCCTTCACAGGGACCAGAATTGCAGCCCCGAGGGGACTCTCTCCCCCACTGCAGCCCCTTTCCCCCTCTTTGTGCCCTATCCCCAATCATAGCCCCCCCTCTTCCCATTCTCAGCCTCACCCCCCCAACCCTGTCCTTGCACACACACACCAGGCCCTACCCTCTCCTCCTCATGGCCCCTCGACCCCCTCACATCCCCTGAATCCCAGGTCCCCTTTTTCCCCAAACAGCACCCCCATGGCCCCTGCCCCAGCCTCCCACTCCTTCTCCCCTCCAGCCCTCTCTACCCTCATGCTCTCTCCTCCTTCATGGCTCCCTCTCCCCTCCACAGTCCCCTTGCCCTTCTCCCCACTCAATGTTCCCCCCTCCTCATCTCAGCCCCTCTTCCCCCTCATAGCCCCCCTTCCCCAGCCCTTCTTTCCACCCCATGACCTCACTCTCCCCGGCCCCTCTTCCCCCTCATCGCCCCCCCTTATTCCCGGCCCCTTTTCCCCTTCATGGCCCCCCCCATATCCCCAGTCCCTCTTCCCCCTCATGGTCCCCCCTTTCCCGGCCCCGTCTCACGGTCCTGCCTCATCCACTGCTCCTCTTCCCCTTCATGCCACCCCCCCCCCCCCCCTCTCCGGCCCCTCTTCCCTCTCACGCTCCTCTCTCCCCGACCCATCTTCCCAGTCATGGCCTCCCCATCCCCTGACCCTCTCCCCGCTCTTCCCCGTGCCCTCCCCGCTCCTCACAGCCCCCCTACCCTGCCCGCCGCTCTCCATGGCGGCTCCCCGGCCCCCCCCGATGACGCTGCCCGGCGCCGCCTCCCCCCGCTCCCCTCGACTCCCCTCCACTTCCGGGAAGCGTCGCGGAGCGCTGACGCCACCGACGCGGCAAGCGCGCCACGTTCGCTTCCCCCCCGCCCACCCCGATACCGGAAGAGGCGGGGCGGGTGTGACGTCACGGGGCGGGGGCGGTGGAGCCTGATC